>BQKN01001072.1:469835-508010 GCA_022839385.1 Asparagus kiusianus | reverse complement strand
GTGGAATGACATTTTAGAGGTTGGTTTATGTCATGTTTCATATATATATTAATTTGAACATAATATTAATTATTTTCATATGTTATGTTTTAGGCACGTCCAAATACCCTAAATCTCAAGGATAAACTTTTTGAGAATTTTGAGGATATACTTATGGTATGCGGAGACCATGGTGCTTGCAGAGGAGCTATAGGTTTAGGTCCTGATGGCTTGGATGAAGCACGCTTAGAGGAAGTGGTTGGGGAGGGCATACTTGGTGCTGATGCTGAGATAGAATCTCAGGATGGAGGAAATGCTACTGTAGATATGCAACATGCTACCACCGTTCCCACTGATAGTGTGCCATTATCTGGTTCTGGACCATCCACTCTGAATAATGGTAAACGAAGGCGTAGGTCAATTGGTACTGCAGGCACATCCTCTGCATCTTCCCAGTTATCGTTGCAAGAGGTAGGAGAGGGAGTTGTTACTGTAGGTAAAGCTTTTCATGAGTTAGTTGATGAGTTGAGGAAGATAAGAAAAGGTCGGAATAAAGAATGGGTTGATGCTGTTATGTCTACTTCTGAATTGACTAAGCTACAAAAATGGAATATCCTCAGTGACAATATCTCACAAGACATGAAGGATGCATTTATTAACATGGATGCAAAAGACCGCTATGAGTTTCTACATTTTAGGTTGACTGGTGAGATAATGAATGATGGTAATGATGGGACTCAAGCCAATTCTGATCCAAATGGTGAACATTATGATTCTGATTTCTTTGAAGATGTTTAGAGGCAATAATTTATAAGTTTAGGATCTTTCTATGTTTTTTAAGATTTGTTATGGTGTTAGCATTATGAGGAATTTCATATTGTCAAACTATTTTTTATTGAATAGGTGGAACTTGGGATAATGTCATGTTTTTTTTGAGATTTGAAAAGTATTTTTAGGATCAATCTTATTTCAATTTGTCAAAACTATTTATTTTTAGGATGTGCTATGCTTTTGTTTTTTTGTTTATATTATGTTCTTATGTTAATTGATTTGTCAGCTATCTTAGTTTGGTGCATTTAATGGATAAAATTTCTATATGTATCATCCCAACAAATGATTCTTGTATGTTGTGTAGATGAGAGTAGTGCAATTTTATGTTTTCTTCTATTTTTCAATAGTTTGGTGATTAACGATTAGCATATAGGTCAATATTTTTTAATTGATTGCTACTTTGTGATCGGTCCCATTGTGTGTTAATAATAGAGTGCTTTATTTATTTCCTATGCACATAAGTTTCAAGTAAAGTGATTATATTTCATTGGTTATATTATTTAATAGGATGGAGGAAGATCAAAATTTGCCCATTTTATATTTTCATCATGAAGACTTCGATGATAATCTTTTGATTCGCATAATCGAATTAGCTGCTGGGGTTGCAGATCTGATCACAAAGATATCAGCACTTTTATCACAGGAGTTCATAGCAAATACGCTTAATTTTCGAAGTCCTCGACGTAGTATTACAGATCTTGGTCTCACATACTTACAGTCCAAGATGGATAATCATCCACAAGATTTTCATAGAATTTACCGCATGTACCCAGATTGCTTCATGATGTTATGCAATATCTTGAGAGAGCGGGGCCATATACAAGACACATACCACATTAGTGTTGAGGAGATGATTGCTATTTTTCTTCTCACGGTTAGTCAGAATCAACGATACTCTGTTACAACTGATCGATTTGATCGTTCAAAATGGACCATCAGTGTATGTTTCAATAAAGCATTACAGGCCTTGGTAACTTTAGCATCATGCTTGATATCATCACCCCCTACTGATCCACCTGATAAGGTTAAATCAGAATCTCGCTTTTGGCCTTATTTCAAGGTAATTCTTATTGCTTTAGATTTTACACACACACAGACACACATACGTGCACGCCACACACACATCACTTGAGATCGTCTGACACATTGATTATTCAGAACTGTATTGGTGCAATAGATGAGACTTATATACCGTGCATGGTGTATAACATAGATCAGACGCCCTATCGAAATAGACATGGTTTTCTCTCTCAGAACGTCTTGGCAGCTTGCACATTTGATCTTAAATTCATTTATGTCTTAGCTGGGTGGGAGGGTTCTGCTAATGATGCAAGAGTCTTGAAGGATGCAATGAGTAGACCTTATGGACTTCCACTTCCACAGAGTAATAATATTTTTTATAATATTTTTTCTATCAATTAAAGAATATTTTTTTAGTTTTATAATATTTTTTCTCATTCTTATTTTTATTCTTGTTTGCAGATAAATTTTATCTAGTTGACTGTGGCTATCCAAATAGGCTACAATTTCTTGCTCCATACCGAGGACAAAGGTACCATCTTTCAGAGTTCGGTCATGCTAATAATCGACAACGACCACGAAATTCAAAAGAAGTTTTCAACCATCGGCATGCGTCTCTTAGAAATTGTGTCGAGCGCATCTTTGGAGTTTTTAAGTCTAGATTCACTATTTTTAAGAGCCAACCTCCAGGTTTTCCATATGCCACACAAATAAAGATGTTCGTTGCATGCGTCGGATTGCATAACTTTTTAAGATTGGAGAATACAAACGATGACTTTGATATTTATGATCTTTCACTAGAAGCTCCACGAAATATTGCTGATGCGGATGATGACTCTGATGAAGAAGATGAGTTACAGACTCAACAGACTCAACGAGCAGCTGCAGGAGCTTGGAGAAATTCTATGGCAGAGGCCATGTGGGATGATGGAAGTCGAGTCACTCTAGGATTTAGATTTTTATTTAGTTGTCAAATATTTTATTATTTGAGATGAATAGTGATGTTTTATTACATTATATTTTATAGTTATTACTAGACTAATCAATTGCTTATCAATCTTATATTTATTTTAATATACAATTATTAACAATAATAATTTATACCCACCATTACTCTACCAAATTATCCTACCAAATTATCACACTTCATAAAATTATCCACCATTATCCCACTAAATTATCCTATCAAATTATCCCACTTTAAGAATTATCCATCATTGTTCCACTAAATTATCCCAGTGTCAAAAAATTATCCCACTTTAGCAATTATCCCAGTTCTACTTAAAAATTTCAATGTGACTACCCCCCCCTAAAGTTACAATATGTTTCTTATACAAGAAGAAACTCTCTCTATTTTTCTTTCACTATTCTATATAAAGTTTTGAGATTGGATTGACTGAGCAGAGAATGAACTCTGCTCCTTTTTATAAGCAAACTCTGCTCCATGGTTTCAAAGAATACAGCTATGATTTTCTTCATTTTGGCGCCTAATTGAATGCGACTTTCTAAAGTGCAACTGGTGATCAACAATTGCCGCTCTCCAACAACTAGTAGCCAACAGTTAGTTATGGTCCCCACCACTGAAACTTAATAAGTAGGGGGTGCCTAATTTTATTTTAATGGTTGTCCTTTCCAATAATCTCCCACTTGAAGATTTGATTGAAAATCAATCACATCTTCACATTATTCTTTCTATCTTGTTATTTTCATGTTGCTTACATTTTTGTTAGACCATAATTAGGATCGACACCAAATAAATTTGTCAGTATTGACCGTCTTTCTTAAAAAATCTGCTAGGTTATCTTTAGTGTGAATTTTTTGCATATCCACTATTCTTTCTTCCACTTTCTCACGAAGGAAGTGGTACTGAACTTTAATGTGTTTTGTTTTTTAATGAAAGGCATGATTTATTACCAAATGCAATGCACTTTAACTGTTATAAAATAGAAAAATCTTCCTGTTCATGCTTGAGTTCCTCTAATACCATTTTCAACCATATTGCTTCTAACTGGCTTGTGTAGCTGTTACATATTCTGCTTCTATTACTGAAGTATCAACAACTGACTATAATTTTAAAACCCAGCTTACAGCTCCGCCAGGAAGTGCAAACACATAGCATGTGGTGAATTTGCTATTATCATGATCACCTGAATAATCAAAATCAACATATCCACTGATGTAAATATACAAGTGTAAACATGCATATATGATGGATTAGTCGACTGAAAATTATCCACTGGTCGGTCGACTGATAACAAACATCAGTCAACCGATAGGAGCTGACCAGTCGACTTATGTCAAGCATCAGTCGACTGACGCGTGCACATACCTGAGTTTGTTTTCGGGTCAGTTTTGTTTCGGTTCGGCCCATTTATGTATATAAGTATATAAACTCGATGTTTCTCATGTTTTCCTTCATCTTTCACGTGAATAGATAACCACCCTCTCCCCTAAGGATGTTAATTTTGGCCCATACTCATTTACCCACCTAGCCCGTCCATCATTTGGTCCGCCCAACGCCCACCTATTTAATTAAATGTGTCTAATTAGGTGGGTTCATTTTACATTATTCTAAATGGGCACTAAATGGGCAGTGTTTATCCACCCGTTTGCCCGCCCACTGTATTCCCAAAACCAAAACAAACAAAACCCGATCCCAAATTCCCAATCTCCTCTTTCTCCTCCGCTTCAATCCTAATCTCCTCCGCCTCAATCCCGATTCCAATCTCCTCCGCCTCATCCTCCGCCGCCTCCTCCGCCGCCGCCGCCTCAAGTGCCTTTCGAACCCAAAACATACGACGCTAATCGATCCTCCTCCGCCGCCTCAACCGCCTCTCGAACCCGAGCCTCCGACCCCAATCCCTCCTCCTCTGCCTCCTCCTCCGCCACATCAATCGCCTCTCGAACCCAGAACCTCCGATGCCGCCTCAAGTCACCACTGAAGTCGCTGCCTCCGCCACCTCAATTCGCCGCTGAAGTCGCCGCCACTTCCTACGATAGCAATCTTTCTCTCAGGTGAATCCCAATCTCAAATCTTTCTACTTCCTACGATAGCAATCTTTCTCTCAGGTGAATCCCAATCTCAAATCTTTCTATAAAATTCAGTCAAATTTTCTATCTAAATTCTAAATGCACATTGTAATCTCGGATCTAGGTTTTCCCTTAAAAATTTGGCTGTTCTTTTGATGTGGATTTTTTTTGTGTTCATCCGTGCATAAGATTTTTTGCATTTTTTTAAATATATTTGTTCTTTTGTTTCTTAATTTACTACAATATAGTGTATGCTTTTTTGGGTCTAATGTAAGGGATTAGAATGCAAATTTTTCTGTTTATTTCTGTATTATCTGCAGATTAAGAACTAAACAGAAGAGTATTCCGTCAAATAACATGTTGGACTAGATTTTGAAGGGTGTGCATGTGTCATTGTTACTTTTCAGCTTGTACACTGTTGTGTGGAGGATAAATGCTCCTCTCTGTCTTTCTTTGCCATTTTTATCTATGGTTTTGCTTTGAGAAATTGAGTGACTTGATATTTGTTGCAAGTTGGACAGAGTTCTTATCAATGGCGAATGGGTGACTTGATATTTGTTGCTTAAACAAAAGGAGGGATATTTGTTGCTTATTCCCACAAGTGTGAGGATATTGGATTACTGTATGCTGCTTTCAATTGACCCTTGTATTTCCACTTATGTTTTTGTCATAGTCTAATTCAGAAATATGGAAATTTGAGGGTCTAATATAGAATTAATTAAGATGTAGGGGGTTCAATATGATCAAATGTCTTATTTCAATACCCCCCCCCCCCCCCCGTATCTCTGATCATAGTCCTTGCATTATTTTATTTTGCCTATTTATTTCCTGTTTAGTATTGTTAGATTCTTGAAGAATGCAAATTTTCCTGTTTATTTCTGTATTCCCAGAATTTCCAAAATTGACGTCACTAGTATTCTGAGATTCACTGAAGTATATGAAGTTAAATAAACTAGCAGATGAATAATCATGATTTGGCTCAATAAGTGGCATGAGAATATTACATGTTGATTGTTTTTCATTTCTTAATACATATATAGATCATTTTTCATGTTGAGTCAATTTATATTCTACTTTATTATGTGTTTACTACCAAAATTGATGTGCTATTAAATTTTTTTTTTCAGCGATCATGTCTTTAAATGATCAATTTAGCATCCATGATGATGGTAGTGATGATGAGAGTACTTCTAAATGTAAAAGAAGACAAACATCAAAAGTTTGGGATCACTTTACGAAGTTATCTACCGATAATGATGAGAAAGCTAAAGTTCAATGTAATATGTGTAATCATATTTATGTTGGTGGTCATGGCACTAAGACAATGTTGAGGCACATGAATTCTTGCCCGAAAAGGAACTTAGATGAGGCTGATTCTTCCAAAAAAAGTATGCCACTAAATCAAGAAAATTATAGAGAAATGCTTGCTAGAGTAATTGCATTGCATGGTTATCCATTCACTTTTGTCGAACATCAAGGAAACCGTGAGTTGCATAGTTTTCTAAATTCTAAAGTCAAGCATATTTCAAGGAACACTGCTAAAACAGATTTAATCAAGTTTTACAAGAAAGAGAAAGAAAATCTTAAACAAACTTTAAAGCTAGTTCCTAGTAGAATTTGTCTAACCATGGATTTATGGACTTCTTCCACCTCTGACTACTATATGTCTCTCGCTGCATATTATGTTGATGACTGTTGGATATTGCAGAATAAGATATTAGCTCTATCTCATGTTTCACCCCCATATAGTGGAGCAATTCTAGTAGAGAAGTTATTTCATTTGTTGAAGGATTGGGGTATTGAAAAAAGAATTTTTACTGTTACCTTGGACAATGCATCATATAATGATGTTTTTATGAGAATTTTAAAATATCATCCAGTTTTAGAAGATTATTTTGTTAGTAATGGTGATTTTTTGCATGTGCGGTGTTGTGCTCACATTCTAAATATTGTTGTGCAAGATGGGCTAAAGGTTATCGATAAATCATTGTCTAAGATAAGAGAATGCATCAAGTATGTGAAGAGTCCTCCTGGAAGAAAAAAGAAGTTTGCAGAGTGCATTGCACAAACTTGTTCAGGTAAAATAAAAAAAATTCATTAGGATGTGTCCAACAGGTGGAATTTTACGTTTCTAATGTTGGAGAGTGTTCTGAACTTTCGTCAGGCATTTGAGCACTTGGAGTTGATTGATCCAAACTTCACTTTTTTGCCATCAAGTGAAGGATAAAGGCTGAAAAAATTACAAAGTTTTTAAAACCGTTTTATGAAGTGTCCACTCTTTTTTCTAGAAGTAAATATCCAACTGCCAACTTATATTTTAGTGGAGTGTTTAAGATTCAAAAATGCATAACGGAGGAGATGAAAAGTGATGATCAAGATATAAAATTCATGGCAAATGATATGAAAATAAAATTTGATAAATATTAGGAATGTTACAGTGTTATTTTGTCATTTACACTCATTTTGGACCCCCGATACAAGGTGAAGTACGTAGAGTTTTGCTTTGAGAAATTAGGAGTTAGTTCTGATTATGTGTTGACAATCTTAGAGAAACTGAGAAGGCTTTACAAAGAATATGAGCGAGCATCTCTAGATACATCTGTAGCTGAGAGCAGTGGTGAAGAGAACTTTGGAGATATTCCTAATGATGAGATGGTTGAGTTTGAACTGTTTGAGAGTCAACTATATTTAGCAAGTAGGTCCAAGTCTCAGTTAGAAGAGTATCTAGATGAAAAATTAGTCAGTTGGAAGAAAAATGATCATTTGAATGTTCTCGAGTATTGGAAAGGCGAATGCGAGAAGCGTCCTCAATTGTCGATGATGGCTCGAGATATATTAAGTATTCCTATTACTTCGATGGCCTCTGAATCGGCTTTCAGCATTGCGGGACGTGTGCTTGACAAGTATCGAAATCGTCTTCTTTCAGAGAATGCTAAAGCTCAAATTTGTACTGGATCTTGGTTAGACGAGATTCCTTATGAGTTGCCTTCTTTTTTTTCCCTTTATTGCTTTTTTGTATTGTTGTGGGCTACATATTTTATCACAAAATATTAATATTATTTTTTTCTTATTAAATGCAGCTCTGACAAACATTGAAGAAGGAAATTTATTAGTACATGATTTCAGTAATCTAGAGGTTTCTGAATCGGAAGGCGAAAGTGATTAATGTAAGATTTTACTTGTTCCATGAAATTAGTGTACATCATAAACTTGCTTTTCTAATGCTGTTGGCTAAATATTGATTGTTGTTCTAATATGTATTTATTTCTCACAAGTTTATGCTTCCTACCAAAAGTTAGAAATTCTAAAGTAAAAGGACCCTTGAATGTTGCCACTTTCGAATTTTGACAATTTGCAATTTAAGCGTGCATAATATGGACTTCTTGAGATATTTGATCCATAGATGGATAGAAAAAGCAAACTCAAATCCAATATGCACGCCATCAAAATATAAACCGTACAATACAAAGATTTGTACAAAGTCAATAGGGGTTCATTACGTCCCTCTAATTTCAATGCGGTTTGGTAACCTCATATTAGAGATATTATTAGATAGCCACCATGTCACACGTGGCTCTTTGTAATATGTCAGGGCTCATGATTCAAATGCCATTAGATACATGTATACATGCCGTTAGGTACCATGATGTATGACCTGAAAGAAATTCAGTGATGCCATAAAATCAGCAAAAGCTGAGTTTGTTCTAGCTCTGCTACATGCGCAGAAGTCGAACACAACAAAATATTTGTGCACATATAATAGCATAACTCCACGCAAATGAAGCCAGAAAACTGCAGCCAAACTCGCAAATATTCACACTACAACCTCTATTAAACTGAGAGTCCAGGTAATAGTCCAGTTATCTACAATATTACAGTCATACTTTTTCCCTTATACTACACCAAAGTAAAAGAGCATTATGGTAAATGAAGGAACGGGAAAAAAGGAAAGAAAAAAAATATCTGCATATGTTGATCTCCAATTAAGAAAGCAACCCACACTGCTTTCTTCCTCCCATTTCTACTGCACAAACTACTTCTGCTTCTTTCTAACTTGCGCCTGTGTCAACGGTTGGCTTACCTTCTAACTTGCGCCTGCGTCGACGGTTGGCTTACCTTCCAAAAATGAGGGTAATAACCAACCCTTTTTCTTACCATACTCCTCCACATAACTCTGAAACTTCTCCTTGGCATCAGGGATGTCGAGAGCCAAATCATCGATCCCATCCTTAACCCTAGAGAACCCTTTAGTCATTTGGTTGATGGTGATCAACCCCTCGCCAAAACACTGCTAAAGCAGCTCTAGAATCCTCTCGTCTCTCTTCTTCTCCATCGCCATCACCAAAGCTTTCTTCACAACTTCATGGTACTTCTTGAGGTGGAAAGGCAGTAGGCAAAAACTTCTAAGGTTTAATTTTCTTATTGTAAATTGTTCTTCTATTTATAAACTGATGTTGAGAGGGTGATGCCATGTTCCGGGATCTGCACAAACATTATTGCTTTGGAAATTCTAGGAATTTGAATCTAAAACCAGACCTTATATTGGAGTCCTGGTACGTGCTACATTGATACATTTGCCAGGGAGTATGTTTGCTAATGTGGAAAGTTCTCTACTATACAGAGATGTAGATTTTTTTTGGGTAATTTTAATATCTATTTTTCTTTGTGATACGTTCTCTACTATACATAGTTTGATTCTGTTATTCTGAAACCAACAGACATCTTTCATTTAATTTTCATTTTGTTGCCTTGGTCCATTATAACTCATTTGTGCTATGCTGATGACCTCTTGCTATTTTGTAAAGGAGATGTTGGTTCTATGAAAGCAATGATCAGCTGTTTTGACAATTTTTCGAAGGCTACAGGTCTCTTGGTTTTGGTTCCTGTATTTACTATCTTGTTTCCTGTTATCGTAAAACCATAATTTTGTTATATGATTACGTATCTGATAAGTTCTTTGTGTATTTAGCTGATCTTTAGTCCCTTGGTTCCCAAAGATCGCATCTTGCTATCTAGTGTTTCATTATTATGATAATATCATACCTTTGTGACAAAATTAACTAATTCTATAGATGATTGATGCAGGGAAAATATTGAGGTCTCTATGGTGATTTTGGATTCTAACCCTTGCTATGAAGACGCACATATGAGGCTTGCTGCAATACTTTTAGTGTTTCTATTGAGTCCAACTGAGTGTTATGTTTGTTTCCTAGTCTTTTCTTTCTTCTGTCATGATCTTGTTCATGCCTGAACATTTGAAAGATGGGAAATAAGTGCACTATGGTTGTGCTACTATTTTGTTTATAGACGAACTTACTACTCTTCTAGTTTATCAAGTAATTAAGTAGATTGTCCTTACTAATCATGATCGTGTTGCTGATAGTTATGATGGCATTTATTGTTGGCCTTCTTATTTTGATGATGTTTAACAAACAATTTACTTCTAATGTTGTTTGTCTATTGTTTGTGTTTTCGTATTTATTCTAGGCAAACAACGTGTTGGAGGTTAGATGGAATATGCGCTACAAAGATGATATCCAATGGAGGTTGGCGGAATAGTGGAGTGAAGCCTTGCAATTCAAAGTTAAAGATCAAGTTCAAGCTTCATCCGCGAGATTACCAAGAAGAGCTTATTGAAGATCAAGATCTAGCTTGGGTAACTTAGTTTAGATTTTATATTATGTGTGTTAAGTACCTTAAGCTCAATATCTATACACACACATTTATTGGTTTCTTCGTATATATATATATATATATATATATATATATATATATATATATATACATAAGTTTTGGTTTCTATGCATATATATAGTTTTATATATATACATACAAAGTTTTGAGTTTTCATATTTATAAATATGAAATCACATGTTTCATATTTACTATTATGTTTTGGTATTTATTGTATAGAATATGCAATTTTATGAAAATATTATTTTATTAGTTTTTTGGACTTAACAATATTCATATACAGAATTTATTAAGTCTATATAATCATTGTACAAAGTTTCAAAACATGGTTTAGCCTAAATGTCAAAATCCACATGTTTACATTTTCGTGTTTTAGACTATTTTGCAAAATGATGATTTTTCACAAATGGAAAATGCAATTTGGAAAATTCTTTTTGTAACATGTTCATTTTCATGTTTATATACATTTCCTAAAGTTTTATTATTTTTGGACTTCATTTGTTATTTTTAACAATTTTCCAAAAGTTAAAAATCTGTTTAAAACTGTTTTTCTGAAGTATCAGTTATCGGTCGACCAAACCGGTCGACCGCTCATATGTGAAGTCGGCAGTGGGCAGCAGAGAGTCTGTCGGTCGACCGGTGAGGTCAACCGAGAGCTCCATCGGTCGACCGCACCGGTCGATCGACGAAGTTCTGATTGCATTCTCTGTTTCAGTTCTGGATCGCGGTCGACCGCGAGAATTTCCGGTTGACCGCCGCTCCTTCAATTCTGTTTCCAACGGCTAGTTTTGTTACCGTTGTTGGGGTTGTTTTTGTCTTTTGGCTTGGGATTTTTGGCTGTGTTTTTGAGTGGGTATAAATACCCTATTGCTGCTCTCTTTAATCTAAGAAGTGTTTTTAAAAGAAGTTTTTAAACAAGGGTTTTAAAAAGGGTTTAAGCTTGTTTTAAGCTTGTTTAAGGGTTTGGTTTATGAAGGAAGTTTTACAAGAGCTTGAGGAGATTATCAATTGTATTTTAGGCATTCAAACCATCTCTCTCTCTCTCTCTCTTGTCATCTAGAGAAGTTTTCCTAAACTCAACTCTAGCTTTTATTTATAATTATTTGTTGATTATCATTTCTATTAAAGCTAGTTTTATTTGAGTTTAGTTTGATTTGATTTACTCCTTGTTTACACACAAAACCATTGAGCTTATTGTATTTGCATACATTATATAATTGGGTTGTGGTATTGTGTGACATTGAGTTGAGCCTAATTGAGTTCTCACCTTGTTAGAGAGAACAATCATTTATTATATTGTGCTTATCGTGAGAATCACTTTGTAATATACTTGTACACCGAGTGAGGAGTGTGTGGTGAGAGACGGGGTCGAATCCAAGAGGAGTGGCGTCGGTTGACGTGCCTAGGGAGAGGTTGTAACCGAGCACTTGAGGAGGAGGACACGGGCTAGGACCAACACTTAGTGTGTGAGGTGTGATTGCATAGTGATTGTATTATGAGGTGTAAACGTTGTTCGGGTGAACGTAGAAAACCCGGTTGTGATAGTGAAGATCTCCTCGAGGTGAGGAGCGGAGACGTAGGTCAAGTGGTTAGACCGAACTTCGTGATCATATCGTTTGTTTGAGATTGCATTGGCATACTTTTACATTCGTGCTTATTATTCATATTGCCTTTGTCAATAGCTCATTGTTGTTTTTCCTACCATCTAGTTTATGATTAATTCACCCTTGTGCTAGTTTTATATCCTTGCATATATCATATAGCATATCTCATTACTAGGATATATCCCTTAGTTTATATTACATATTCTTGCTCATTATTAGTAGTATATTTATCCTGCAAGAATATAGTTGTTAATTATTTTTTTGTATTTAATCGGATTAGATTAGCATAAGACCCTAATCACCCCCCCCCCCCAACTCTAGGGTCTAACATTTATATCAAGTTATTGATCTTATACAGATCCTTACATACCTTGTGTTTTCTATCTTAATTCATTTAAATATTCTCGCAATTTTGTTGTTATTGATCATTTGGTTTTTGGTTTGGAAATTTGAGGTTAATTTTGCAAATGTGTGAGGTCTGTACTTTTATCCAGGCTTGTAAATGGTTCAATCATGAACTTGTCTGTCTTTGTTTATCTTTGTTTATGTTCCTATCTTTATTAGTATTTTATCAAATGCCCCAACAAGTTTGCAAAAAGCTCCCAAAAAGTTTGCAAAAAGCCCACAATAGTTTACAAAAATAACCCTAAAAATTTACAAAAAACACCCCAAAAGTATTATACATATATAATTACTATAGTTAAATGGGCAAATGGGCGACCCGTTTATTAAATGGGCAGGCAAAAACCCGCCTATTTAAATAATGTTAAATGGGTCATAAATGGGTAAATGGGCAAAATATGTCCGCCCATTTATGGCCCGTCCATTTAAAACCCATACCCACCCATTTAACATCTCTACTCTTTCTTCAAAACCCTAAAACCTACTTTAGTAAATTTTGAGAGCTTTGAGAAGCAAAATCAAGAGAAGGGCGAGATTCGCGGCTTTTGGTGAAGGAGGATCGTATTTTCTTGCATATTTGGAGAGCTCTACACGTTTTGAGGCGAGTTTCATCTTCCCCAATCACATCCCCATTTTTATTTGATTTTTATTTGGTCCTATTTGGTTTTATTGGATTTTAAAACCTATATCATGTATAAAGATTACACCTTTTAAACGTATATGACGTAAAGATTTTAATCTTTTGATTTGACAAGGTATAAAACAGATTCTCAGATTTGGGTGTAAGATTTTAACTTGATTTAACATAAAGTTTTGTTTAAGTTATTGGTTTTCATTACAAATTTAAAAATATTATATGTTAGGGTTAATATATCTTCTCTAATATCTGTAATTGTATTTTCATATAGTAGAATAAACCCTAATTACTTGAAATTAAGTTTTACATAGGAGCTTTTGAGAAAATTTCAATTTTTTATGAATATTAATCATATTTGTCAATTCTTAGAAAACTGAGACTCTAGCACTGGTCGATCGACTGATCAAGTCGACTAGTCGACCGATGTGTCATAGGATCTGGCGATGTTGTTCTATCCGGTCGACCGAAAACATACTTCAGTCGACCGGTCAAGGTTGTTTTCCCGTGCATGTTGTGTGCATGTTTCTACCAGTCAACTGATGGAAAGTTATCGATCGACCGGACTGTGCTATTTTGTGAACTTGTTTTCTTTTGTCACATGAGTTAATCATGAGCACGAAATTTGAGTTGCACGTCGATGCACGTACGTGATTGTGAGAATGTTCCCACATTGTTTATGAGCACGTATGAGCTATTAGAGGTGTGTAATATATCATTTTGAGTTTGTTTCATTTTACGATAATTGTGGGTGCTTGAGTGAAGCTAGTTGGTATACCGCAATGAGACCACGGTAGACTACACTCAGAGTGGGTTAGTTGGTATACCATAATGAGACCATGGTAGACTACACTATGATGCATCATTCCGGAATAGGTTATTATGCCTATTTCTGTAGGGCGTTTGAGTAAGGTAGGTGATGGCACAGGATTTTTTGAGCGCCTTACTCAACATCATTATTTTCTGCTAGAGGATCACACAGCTTTATATTCATACTCCCATGTTAACTACCCTGACAGTATGGTGTAAGATTGAGGTTATCATACAGGACATATATACTGTAAGATTCTTTTACCATAATATTACTTTTGGTAACGGCACCACCTACCTGAGGGTAGTGTGAGATATTTTAACGTCACTTGTAATAGATGAGGCTTAGTTATGTATTGTTCTTTTATTTATTGTTTTATTCATAGAATTTGAAGTTGGTATTTAGTGATTCACAATTTGAGATACGAGGTATATATATGAGGGTTTCCTTGCTTGGATTATTTTACTCGACGTACTCATTCTCACGTTGTAGATTTCTAAATATCAATTTTCCTCTTAGTTCAGTATAGATGGTTTATATATTTATATGTACTAACTTGTATTTTTATACTCTTAACCCCTCCCCCGGGGTCGGTGAAGATGATTTCGCTAGCGCTTTGATACTCGTTATTTCCCCTCTTTTTATGTAGAGAGTTAGGCATCCAGAGAGTCGCAGGTTGACGGATTTTTAACTTAGTTTCCGTCGTATAAAATTACTAGTGTATTAGTACTCTACAGTATTTATTGTTTATTTTTAGACATTAGAGTTATATTTCATTTTGAAAGGCTGAGTGTCTTAGTACTATTTCATTTGACTCTATGTATTGAGATATTTCTTATTTGTTTTAGTCTATCAAGTGTACTCTCTTTTATTCAGTTGGAACATGATTATGTTTATTTGGATATTTTTTCCTTTATCATGTTCATTATATTATTACCTTTATTTTATCTGCTTGTACGTGCACTTCTTTTTGTTTGATTGCACTAGAGAGATATTACTATGATGGTAAAATGTGTTTTTGCATAATGTGGGTGCATGTCATGTTTGACATCCTTGGGTTTACCTTAGGCTATAGCCTTGTGTGAAACCAGGGGTATCACAGTCATTATTACGACAACCCTACTTTAGTCTCACATGGACTAGTGAGAAAAAATATTAGTGGCTTAAATAAAGAAGCCCAATGGACCAAGAATAACTAGTGTTAGTATTTTGGCAGTGAACTTTAGTCAACATCGAGTTGCTTTTGGTAGGTCCTATGACTTGCACGCACCAACGGGCCCACGGGCCCAGGGCATGACAAATGGTATCAGAACAGTTGACAGTCAGAAGTGTGGAGCTAAGTGCTATAAGGGGCTAAGTACTACATCATATGGATGCGGTGAGAGCCACCTCTAGAGCCCGTAAGAGACACCTCTAGAGTCCACATCGCCTGGTAGTGATACTGGAAAGTGCCAATTGTCATGTCGTAACAATGTTAACGTCGTCTCTATAAGATGTGGTGATTACGACACCCCTACTTTAGTCTCACATGGACTAGTGTGAAGAAATATTAGTGCCTTAAAAAGAGAAGCCTAAGACCCAAGAATAACTAGTGCTAGTATTTTGGCAATAAACTTTAGTTAACATCGAGTTACTCTCGGTGGGTCACACGGCTTGCACGCGCCAACGGGCCCACAGACCCAGGGCGTGACATTGGAGGTCTTCTCTCATAAGTTGACCTTGGAACTTCTGAAGCCTCGGACTCAACTGGTTCTTGTACATCATACTCTGGTGTTGCTTCAGAAGAATTTGGATTATTTCATACTTGAACACATATAGTCTATGAGTTCTTTCTTAAATTACTTTCTTTTCTTCTATTTTTAGTTGGTTCTCTATAAAAATAACATGTCTGCTAACGATAACCTTATGGGTTGTGGGATCCCACAAGCGATACCTCTTTACTTTGTCAGCGTAACTCAAGAATATATATTTTCTAGATTTTAAATCCAGCTTTGTAATTTCTTGCATTGTACATGACATATACTTAACTTCTAAATATATGAAGGTTTGAATAATCAGCTGACTTTCTAGTCCATGTCTCTATCAAGATCACTCTATTGCAGTTGATGGAGATTGATTCACCACATAACAGGTGGTTTTTACTGCTTCTGCCCAAAAAAATTTATTCAGATCTGCAATCGTCAAAATTGCACTTGCTCTTTCCAACAAAGTTCTATTCATCTGCTTTGCTACTCCATTTTGTTGAGGAGTATATGCAGTACTGAATTATCTTTTAATGTCTTCTTGCTTGTAGATGTTTGGTTCGAAAGTTGCTATTTTCATCATCTTGAATCTATTACAACTTTAGTCGTTACAATAAACTCAAATAAATATAAAGTTGATCTGTTTATAAGATCTCCTTACACAATAAAAATATAGAGATTATAGTTCCTTTAAACAACATACAACAACAGTTTAACTCCTGTTGCTTGCGTAGGATCTTTGCACGTACCAGGGTTTATCCGTGGACCGCTTACGGATCGGATCCGGTTGATAAAGTAATTATTAAAAGTTCTTACTTCATAAAGGAAGTAATCATAGAAGTGATAATTTTTTGCGTCGAAAGTTGATGTTTTCATTGCTATCGAATCAATTACAACTTTAGTCGTTACAATAAACTCGAATAAAATAAAAAGATGATCTTTTTATAAGATCTCCTTACACAATGAAAATAAAAAAATTTACAACTTTATCAAGCAAATGCAGGGAGAACGTTTATCGGTCTTCTGCTTGCGTGGGTGTCTTTGCCTGTGCCGGGGATTTTGATATCCGTGGACCGCCTTAGATCTGGATCCGGTTGATGAAAATTTGGCAGAGCTCCTACCTCACCAAGGAGGTATTTGCTTGAAGAGCTGAAATCGACCAAGCGAAATCAGTAGCCCTTCTCGAGATTAAGACCAAGCCTAATCTTGAGGAACGGATGGGAACGGGCTTCAGATCTCTCGAACTCTCCTTCTTTATGCCGAAGAACTCGCCAAGATCTGTCAACCCTCGCTGAAATTCGTGTTCCTTTGACTCCTCAATCCGACAGCACCTTCTCGTCTTGAATAATAAAACACCCTTTGAAATGAGCCCCCGAGCTCGTATTTATAGGCTTCGATTAGAGGGTTTTTGGATAAGAATGAATGATTCCTCCTTGTCTTCAGTTAATAACTTATTAACCATGTTAGGAGATGATATCAAGTCAGTTAGGAACCCCTGGAATGGATAAAAACCGATCAAAACCGTCAAAAACGCGTTCGGGATCGAAACAGCACGCGCGAGACGAATCTGACCCGCGCTTGCGCGGGACGAATCTGACCCGCGCTTGTGCGGGTCGGATCAGATCCGACCCGCGATTACTGTAGCACGGGTCGGAAAAATCTGACCCGCGGTTACTGTAGCGCGGGTCGGAAAATCCGACCCGCGGTTACTGTTGCGCGGGTCGGAAAATCTGACCTGCTATTATTGTAGCGCGGGTCGAAAAATCCGACCCACGATACAGTAGCAAAATTCCGACCCGTGGTACTGTAGCAGAATTCCGACCCACTGTACTGTAGCAGAATTTCGACCCGCGGGTACTGTAACAGCCTTAACTCGCTCATCTAACCTCGGAATGAGGCGATTCAAGATGCGTTGGAAAGCCAACGATAAGATCTACAAGCTCCCTTAATTGAATCATATGTGGAATAAATGGAACACGAGGGGTGCTCTACCTTTTGTAAATGACGCAGGGCTCCCGCTCAGCTCTCGTTTCCATTATTCTGAAGTTCCGTTGCTTCGTATGACCCGTCTACTCACTTCATGTGTTTGTCGTTATCAAACGAGCTCCTATGACTCTAATAGTGATGTTTATCATCTTCTCTCTGTCTCGATCCGTGTGCGGACACCCATAGGCATTTTTAGATGCTTACAGATACCCCCTCAAAAGTATTTCAGACTCATTTTTTTATAGAGGAGTCTGAAATATTTTGGATAAGATAGGCCCTTTCCTCAATCTCGTAGAGGGACCTGTGAACTACCTCAATTCCTAACTTCTTCAGCCTTTAATATATTCATTGTTTCGTCGAATAGGTGAAGTTCTTCAAGCGCTGCGTTTATCGTCTGACCGTTGTCGAAATCTTGAACTGAGATTGGTGTGTAAGTTTCTGAACTTAGCTCGTGCCATTGAGTTGACTTTGAACTGATCACCTTCGTTAGAAATTCATATCTGAATCTGATTGAACTCCCTAAAATCATCGTTTGCCTTAATTTGGCGAGATTGCTGATGTGTTGACCGGCATCGATCTTTACTGTAATGCGTTGTGCGGCGTTGACTTTTGTTGAAGTCTACACAGTTTAAACTCTTAAGGTATTAGAACGTGACGGTCCCAAATTTTAGGCTGCAAGACCAACTATTAAGGCTGATTCATCTACATGTGTGGATCTTATCTTGATGTTGTTGGATACTCGAGTCACGAGACCAACTAACGGAGCTGGTGCATCAATGACTCACATTTATAAAATTTTTGGTAAATTCTCAGCCATTAACGGGTTTGATGAGCCTTTACCGACTACCGTTTGAGTCGGGCTAGCATGCGGATTGTTTTACGTCCGTTCTGCATGTGACGTTGTGCTAAAGGAATAAACTCCCTCAGACTTGATGCTATGATTATTGAATACGTAGACTTCGTCATTGTTACGGGAATAGGCTACCCGGCAATGTGTGTTAGACGTTGACTTATCCCTACTTTGGCTTTGGGATAAAAGTCCCCAGACTGGAATTCTGGTGTCTTCTTTAATTGGTGAAAGACTAAACCGGTAACGCGTGTTAGGCGTTGACTTATCCCTACTTAGGATTTTGGGATAAAAGTTCCTACGCGTGTAAGACACGGATTTTGGCGTTATTAATAACGGCCTGCCACAATGTTGAATGTGTGGGCTTTTGTCATTTTTACGGTTAAGGACTAACCGGCAACGCGTGTTAGGCGCTGACTTATCCCAACTTAGGCTTTAGGATCAAATTCCCCAGACTGGAATTCTGGTGTCTTCTTCAATTGGTGAAAGACTAAACCGGCAACACGTGTCAGGTGTTGACTTATCTCTATTTAGGAGTCGAGATAAAATTCCCCAGACTTGGATTCTGGTGTTTTTTTCAATCGGTGAAAGACTAAACCGGCAACGCGTGTTAGACGTAGGCTTATCTCTATTTAGGAATCGAGATAAAGTTCCTCGCATGTGTAAAGCGCGGATTAGGAAGTTATAATGTTGAAATATTGTGTCTTCTCTTGGGGCAAAGACGAACTCAAAATGGGAGAGGAAGAATTTTATATTCTATCTCCTGAAACCGAAGAGGAAGAATTTTATATTCTATCTCCAGTGCAGAGGAAACTCAAAGTGGGATCTCTATCTTGAGAATCTAAAGAGTAAAACTAGGAGTGGGATCTCCACTCTGAGAATCGAAAGAATCGAATAATCCTAACTGTCGGAAGGTTTGATTACCGAACTAAAGATGAATTCCTCGTTTATCGAGAGTGAATTGTGGTTTTAGCCCTAACTGTAGGAAGGTTTGACCAAACAGGAGTTTGAGATGACCCTAACTGTAAGAAGGTTTGATCATTCGATTTGAAAGTGGAATTCTTGTTCATTGGGGGAATCGAGAGGGGATTTTGGTTTTGGCCCTATCTGTAGGAAGGTTTGACCGGGTGGGAGGTTTGAGACGATCCTAACTGTAGGAAGGTTTGATCGCTCGATTTGTGGGCCTCTCCTTCATTGGAGGAATCGAGAGGGGATTTTAGTTGTGGTCCTAACTATAGGAAGGTTTAACCAGGTAGACAGTGAGAGTGGGAGTATAAATTACAGTGGGAGTGTTAACTTGTACAAATCACTCAGAGGAGTTTCTTGATGTTAAGTGACAAATACTTAACACGGAGGGGTTTGACAATCGTTAATGTTAAGTGCACAGACATATCAAAAGTTTGAGTGGATTCAATCGAAAGGAATTTTGGTGGTTCTACCGTCAATTAGTCTGATCGATGGGGGATTTTGTAGTGGAAGACTGTGAGTCGTCAAACACCAATGGGAGTTTTGTGAGGAAAGATTGATCCAACAAAGTGATCGAATCTCGTCTCAGCAAAAGAGTGTTCAAAAATCAGGTTATCCCTAAGAAAGTTACATTTAGCATTCTTCTGGGAACTTCTCATTACATGAATCATCCACCCCTAGCTTTCCTTACGAATTTGGGTTTGACATTATAATCTGTTACATGACCGGGTTATCCTTAAGAATATTACATATAAAAATTCTCCAGGAACTTCCCATCAAAGGTAGGAAATAGTTTAGACTCATATACCTATTGGAGTATTGAGAAGCAGTTTATACTCGTATACTCTTCGGAGTGTCTCCATTTTATTCGGCTTATCCCAGCGTTATGACGCCGGCTTCAACCAATGTTTGGATGTTATTTTTAAGAGCAAAGCAATCCCTGGTAGGATGAAGGACCCTCCTGTGGTACGCACAGTATCTTGGATCCGCAGTGTTGTCAGCTTCCTCCTGATTTGTGATAGGTGGTAGCTTGATCTTATTGTTTTCAAGGAGGGATTCGAAGATGGCTGGAACGTCTTCATCCTTGAAAGAGTACTCTTTTTGGAGTCTCGAATCCGAAGTGTTTCGCTATCTCCGGGATTGTCGTTGTGACGTTTGATTAGCATCAACAGCAGTTGCAGGTGCCTTGCCCTTACCATGTGAGGCGAAGTTTGAGTTCGGATGATTAACCGTCAGTTGGCTTCTTTCGACTTTCTTCCTTCTGAGGAAGCGTTCGGCCCGCTCTACGTACACCTTCAACTCTTTTCGGTTGCTGGACGGTGCGACTCCCATAACTTCCAATATCTCAATAGATAAGTTATTATGACATGTTTGAAGGATGAAGTCCTCTGTGATTGGATCTCGGCAGTTCATTGCCTTATTCCGGAAGTGTTTGACGAAGTCATCGACCATCTCATTGTCTTCCTACTTCTCATCGAAGAGTGTCCTGATTGACACATCGGCGTCATCATCAAAAAAATGAGCGAGGAATAGTCTCTCCAGGTCGTCCTAATTATTAATACTTCCGGACTTAATACGGTGGTACCAATCGAAGGTGGGTCCGTGAAGGATCCCAACGAATGACCGAACCATCAAGGCTTTATTACCGGAGATCATACCCAAGTGGGACGTGAAATAGATCAGATGCTGAGTGGGCGAACCCTTCCCTTCAAACGGCGTGAAGTTAATCAGGTTGAACTTCGTTGGGTATGCTATCGAATCCCACTCTCTTGGATAGGGACATGGAATGCCAGTCCTTTTCACCTCTCGAGCAGACATTAAAGCGTTGATTTTTCTCTCGAGATCTTTCATTTTCTCATCCCCGCTCGTATCGGGCTTTGGATGATTCTTAAGGAGAATAACGGCGCTACCCCCAGCATTGTCATTTTTAGCGGGACCACCCCCAGCGTTGTTATCTTTAGTAGGGCCACCCCCAGCATTTTGGTCAACGGGAGGATTATCTATATTGATGTGTTCATCCCCGTCTGAATCGCTAGCTGCTTGGCTAACATTGTTACGATGGCTGGATTCACCTATCTGATTCGATAAGGCTCGGATCTGTTGGTCGTGCTCTTCCTTCATCTGCCTCATGGTCATTTCCAGTTCGAACTTGAAGTTCTCTTTTTGTTTAGTCAAAGCATCCTCGATGATTTAGCTATTTGCTTAGTGTTGATCATGAATGCTTCGCGGGATTGACCAGGGTTGGATACTGTATTGTCAGAAGCGACGGCAGAGTTGGCATATGATGCTTCGTCATCCGAGGATAACCCCCTCTGCATTCGCTGATAGTCTCTTTGTCTAATGGTTCCCAATCGCAACCGAGTTAGACGATGCGATATGAGCGGATCAGAACTAGAGGGTCGAATTGACTTTCCTCTATCAGCCATATTAACTGTGACTGCGGATTGTTCAGGTCCGACCGCTTCCAGCTGGAGTCGAGACATCAGTCGAGCTATTCCCGAATTAACTCTTCTTCCTGGAGAAAAGTTGGGGCTAGAACCACTTGGAACCATCGGGGACTTTCCCTTATCAACCATATTGATGGTAACTTCTGAGAGTTCATCACCTCGAACAGCCGAACGTTCCATACGGAGATGCTTTGGTTTGGACTTAGTTATTCCATTGCAGATCCTCTCAAATACCATGACCCTCTGCGGATCGGTCTTGGGGTAGCTACATGCCGATAATACTACCCTGACAATCTTGGCGCACGGACAGCGAGGGTCTGCTTCCTGGGTACTTCTCTTTCGATATTTATTCGTACCCCCAGTCCGATAGTACAACTTATCGATCAGATGACCGGAGTAACCTATCGTGTGTTGACACGACTCCCTTGGTATAATGTTGTCATCATCAGATGAATACGTTTCGTTCAGGGGATTTGCCACTTTATTAGCGTTCTCAAGAGTCACATGTTTAAAACTATGCTTTTGGGAGCGCAGGATCTCAACAGGCTCCTGGTTTTGAATACACACCCCCAGACGGGTGAAAACTGGAGTTTTCCCTTTATGAGAAGGCATGTTATTGTTGCGAGGGCGTGTGCGACCCCCAGCTCGACGAGTTGCTCGGGGTTCAGTCACCGGACCCAAGCATTCTTTGCTCAGAACTTTGCCTCGATCCTCGTGCAAAGGACTTAGGCGATCGGTTGTCCTCACCTTGAATCGGGACAAATCCACGCTGTCACGATGCTCCGCCGGAGGTGCGAAACTCGAAAGAATCGATGAAACATGTGCATAACGTCTTCTGCCTTGACTCTGGCGCGGGTCAGGTTTGGGTGACCCGCGGGTTAGAGGGTCTAATTTGGGTGACCTGCGGCTTGGAGGGTCGGATTCGAGTGACCTGCGAATTGACGGGTCGGATTTGGGTGACCTGTGAATTAGCGGGTCGGATTCGAGTAACCTGCAAATTAGCGGGTCGGATCTGGGTGACCTACGAATTGGCGGGTCGGATTCGAGTGACCTACAAATTGGCGGGTCAGATCTGGGTGACCTACGAATTGGTGGGTCGGATTCGAGTGACCTGCAAATTAGTGGGTCGGATTCAAGTGACCCGTGAATTGGTGGGTCGGATCCGGGTGACCTATGAATTGGCGGGTCGGATTCAAGTGACCCGCGAATTTGCGGGTCGGATCCAAGTGACCCGCAAAGTGGAGAGTCGGATCCAAGTGACCCGCGATTTGGAGGGTCGGATTTGAGTGACCCGCTTTTCTCAATCTTTTCGGCCGTCGTCTTGGACTTTGACCTCCAAACTTTGTGCAGTTTTTGTGGTTTCTTTTCCACTTCTTCCCTCTGCAACCTTTTAGCCTCTTGCGCAAGACTTCGCGCATGCGCAAGCAGTACACGGTGCTTTTTGATCCGCTCTTCAAGGGTTGAACGGGTCCTTTTGACTTGTACACATTCACTTGTTGGTGATTCGGAGGAGAGGCCATTTGTCCGCTATTAGGGCGCTTGACGTTGCCTAATTTTCAGATCCACCTCGTAACGGATCGCGTCTATCGGCTCCAAAGCCTTAGCAAGTTGACGCGCGAGGCGTTGACGTCGCCTTTGACGTGCCCTCTTTGATAGGATTGGCGCGCCTTCAGTACTCAACTCCTTGATTGAGGAGGAGTTCAAATCCGCAGATCCGACCTTGTTGGAAGCCGGAAGGGTGTTGCAAAGCGAGAGGGCAGCAGCAACGGGGGTCTTGATCTTACTACACTCGCGAGAGGCAGAGGATCTGGAGGAGGAGGACGACAGATATTCCTCAAACTTCAGTTGGTCGAACTCGTATTCAACTACTTCTTCAACCGGGATGCAGATCCGAGGTTGCGACACGACAGCTCCGGTAACGAAGCTGTTGGCTCCCACTGTGGTCGCCAGTTTGTTTGCGTCGAAAGTTGATGTTTTCATTGCTATCGAATCAATTATAACTTTAGTCATTACAATAAACTCGAATAAAATAAAAATATGATCTTTTTATAAGATCTCCTTACACAATGAAAATAAAAAAAAATTATAACTTTATCAAACAAACCCAGGGAGAACGTTTATCGGTCTTCTGCTTGCGTGGGTGTCTTTGCCTGTGTCGGGGATTTTGATATCCGTGGACCGCCTTAGACCTGGATCCGGTTGATGAAAATTTGGCAGAGCTTCTACCTCACCAATGAGGTATTTGCTTGAAGCGCTAAAATCAACCAAGTGAAATCAGTAGCCCTTCTTGAGATTAAGACCAAGCCTAATCTCGAGGAACAGATGGGAACGGGCTTCAGATCTCTCGAACTCTCCTTCTTTATACCGAAGAACTCGCCAAGATCTGTCAACCCTCGCTGAAATTCGTGCTCCTTTGACTCCTCAATCCGGCAGCACCTCCTCGTCTTGAATAATAAAAACCCCCTTTGAAATGAGCCACCGAGCTCGTATTTATAGGCTTCGGTTAGGGGGTTTTGGATAAGAATGAATGATTCCTCCTTATCTTTAGTTAATAACTGATTAACCATGTTAGGAGATGATATCAAGTCAGTTAGGAACCCCTAGAATGGATAAAAACCGATCAAAACTGTCAAAAACGCGTCCGGGGTCGAAACAGCGTGTGCGGGACAAATATAACCCGCGCTTGCGCGGGTCGGATCGGATCCTACCCGTGATTACTGTAGCGCGGGTCGGAAAAATCCGACCCGCGGTTACTGTAGTGCGGGTCGGAAAACCCACCCGCTGTTACTGTAGTGCGGGTCGGAAAATCTGACATGCGGTTACTGTAGCAAAATTCCGACCAGCGGTACTGTAGCAAAATTCCAACCCGTGGGTACTATAGCAGAATTCTGATCCGCGGGTACTGTAGCAGAATTTCGACCCGCGGGTACTGTAACAGCCTTAACTCGCTCATCCGAAATCGGAATAAGGCGATTCAAGATGCGTTGGAAAGCCGACGAGGAGATCTATAGGCTCTCATGATTGAATCATATATGGAATAAATAGGACACGTGGGGTGCTCCGCCTTTTGTAAATGATGCGGGGCTCCTGATCAGCTCTCGTTTCCGTTATTCCGAAGTTCTGTTGCTTCGTATGACCCGTCTACTCACTTCATGTGTTTGTCATTATCAAACGAGCTCTTATGACTCTAATAGCGATGTTTATCATCTTCTCTCTATCTCGAGCCGTGTACGGACACCCATAGGCATTTTTAGACGACTACAATAATCTTGACCAAGTGAGATTACGACTCTTCTCGAGAACAAAACCAAGTTTGATCCAGAGGAAAGGGAAACGGGCCTCAGATCTCTCGAACTCTCCTTCTTTATGCGGAAGAACTCGCCAAGATTTGCTAGCCTCTAAGAAATTCATCAGAACCTTTCCCTACCTCCTCTGAAATTTATGGCTCCCTTTAGATCTCCTCTTATGAGGGTGCTAGAGATGTATTTATAGGCTTTAAATATCGTGTTTGTGGATAGGATCAAAGAACAACCGTTATTATCCGTTTAGGTAGGTTTTCGGTTGTGTAACAGCTTCCACACATTTAAAAATAACCCCATATATTTATGGATTACCCCCAAGGAGTTCTATAAGTCAATCTTATCAGAAAACTCGTCGAAAGTTGACCTGGGCGTGAGTCACTTCGACTGTCTCGCACATGTCCGAGACAGCTTGGACTATCTTGGGTATTTTAGTCATACCTCTTTTGTTTGACCTTGGAATAAGATGATTAAAGATGTGTTGAAATGCTGACAAAGAGACTTACAACTTTTATTTTTTGAGATTCTTTAAATTTGAATCGTATCATGACCAAAATGTGCGAAACATAATTGGTATCTCGTAGGTGCGGAACAGTCTGGACTGTCTCTAGTGTTTTAACTCTAACTCTCTCGTTCGACCTCAGAATGTGGTGATTCAAAGTACATCAGAAAGCCGGAGAAGAGATCTACAAGCTTCCATAAGTGAATCATATAACCTCTGATAAGTGAATCATATGTGGAGTGGATAATACACGAGTGGCGCTTTGCCTTTCATGAGTGAAACATATTTCCCGATCGGATCGTTTCTTCGTTATTATGTCGTCTCGTTGGTTTGTATGCTTCATTGACTCACTTCATTTGCTTGTCGACATCAAATAATCCTCCTTAACTTGGATAATAATATTTATCATCTTCTCTTAATCTCGAGCTGTGTGTGGGAACCTATAGGTAATTTTTAACACCTATAGATACCCCCTTCAATGTGTTTCAGTCTCGTTTCATTTATAGAAGAACCTGAAATACTTTATATGTGATAGGGCCCACCTTCAATCGGTGTAAAAGGACTTATAACTAGCTTCAGTTCTTGACTTCTTTAATTCTCAGTCTATTCAGTATTTGCGGAATAGTTGAGATTCTGCGGATGTTGCGTTTATCGTCTGACCGTTGTTGAAGCCTCGAACTAAAACTAGTGTATTGGTTTCTGATCTTAGCTCGTGTCGTTGAGTCGACGTTGAACTGATTATCTTCGTCAGAGATTCGTATCTGAATTACAATTAAACTCCTTGGGATCATCATTTGACTTGAAATTGATTTGAGTCTTGTTTTGGCTAAAAATTGTTGATGCATTAAACTTCATCGCAATGTGTTGATTGGCGTTGACTTTTCCTCACAATGCTTTGACCAACGTTGATCTTCATAGAAATGCGTTAACCAATGTTGACTTTCATTACAACACGTTGACCGGCATAAATATCGAGGTTGCATGACCAATTATTAAGGCTTGGTTCTTCTACAGGTATGGATTTTACCCTTACATCCCATTAGTTATTTATTTAACCACAGGGGAGTTTTGGTTATAGGATCAGCTTTTGGAGCTGATACGACTATCATTGCAAATGCTTTCAAAGTTTCTCATGGAGACTTCGACTGGAATTGATATTATCTCGGGTGCTCAAGTCACGAGACCAACTGATGAAGCTGGTGCGTCAATGACTATAGGAGTTATAGGATATTAAGAAAATCTTCAGCCATCAACGGATTTGATAAGCTTTTACCGACTACCGTTTGAGTCGGGCTAGCATGCGGATTGTCTAAGTCTGTTCCACATGTAATGTTGTGCTAAAAGAGTTAACTCTCTTAGACTTAGTGCTATGATATTGAATACATAGACTTCACCATTGGCTACGGGAATAGGCTACCCGGTAATGCGTGTTGGCCATAGACTTGAACAATCCTTCAATCTCGAGCTATCCTTAAGAATATTATGTGTAATATTCTCCAGGAACTTCCGGTTGGAAATAAATGAAGCAGTTTATTCTCATATACCCGTTGGAGGTTGGGGAAATAGTTCATACTCATATCCCCATTGGAGTATCATAAAGAAGTAGTTTAACCTCTTATACTCATTGGAGGATGGGAGCAGTTTAACCTTATATACCTGTCAGAGGATGGGAGCAGTTTAACCTCATATACCTGTCGAAGGATGGGAGCAGTTTAACCTCTTATACCTATCGGAGGATTTCGTTCTCATTTGGCTTATTTTGCCATCATGATATCGGCGTCAACCAAGGCTTAAATACTATTTTTTGAGTAATACAAGCCTTGGTGGGGTGATGAACTCTCCTGTGATATGCATCGTACTTCGAATCCGAAATCTTGTTTGCTTCCTCTTGATTTGTAATCGGTGGTAGCTTGATTTTGTTGTTGGCGAGGAGGTACTTGAAGATGGCTGGAACTTCATCACCTTCAAAAGAATACTCCTCCTAGAACTTCAGATTAAAAGTCTCTTGTTGCCTCCAAGGTTGTTGTTGATAAATGTTGACAGCACTTGCAGGTGCTTTAGCCGTCGGTTGGCCTCTTTCGAGATCCTTTCTTTTGAGGAAACACTTGACCTGTTCTCCACATAGTTTTAATTTCTTCCAGGTGGTTAAGGGGACAACCCCCATGACTTTGAGGACATCGATGGAGAGAATATTGTGCCACGTCTGTAAGATGAACTCTTCTGTGACAGGATCCCTGCAACTCATTACCTTGTTACGGAAGCGTTTGACAAAACTATCAACTGACTCACCATCCTTCTGCTTCTCATCCAGGAGAGCTCTGATCCACACTTCAGTTTCATCGTTGAAACGCTATTAAGGAACAAGCTTTCCATGTCATCCCAGTAATTGATGCCCCCCGGCTTGAGACGTCGAAAAGTTGTTGAGGAACGAAGGATGCCCACGAATGACCGAATCATCAGGAGTTCATTCTCAGAGATCACCCCCAAGTGGGACTTGAAATAAATTAGGTGCTGAATAGGCGAACCTTTCCCGTCAAATAGTGTGAAGTTAGTTAGAATTAACTTCATCGAGTATGGGATTGAATCCCACTCTTTTGGATATGGGCACGGAATGCATGTTCTCCTCACTTTTTGAGCTGACATTTGAACCACCCCCAGTATTATTGAGGGGTGCGATTGGACCACTCCTAGTATTTTTGGGGGGTGCTTTAGCTATGATGACTTCGTCTACTTCTGGATCGCTGTCAACTGCGACATTCTGGATGCGGCGGCTGGATTCAGCTTGCTAATTTGATAAAGCTTGAAGCTGATGGTCATGTGTAACTCCCTCACCCGTTGCATGTTCAGCTCCATTTGCATGTTTATTTTATCTTTAAGCTCTTATCGCTGTCAAGCTAAAGCCTCTTGAAGCATTTGAGCCACTTGATCTGGGGTGATCATTAACGACTCCCTTGCTGCCCCCATGCTGGACATTATATCATTGGATGAAATTACAGAACACGTATCTGAGGGCTCGTCATCTGAAGTGACTGCAGAGCAAGTGTCTGACAGCTCGTTATCTGAAGATAAGTCTTTGTGCATCCTCGGATAATTCCTATGTCCGATGGCTTCTAACTAGAGCCGAGACATTCGTTGGGCAATTCCAAGACCTACTTTTTCTCCCGGGCTAAAGTCAGGATTAGGATCATTTGAGCACCGTGTTGATTTTCCTTTGTCAACCATGTTGATAGTGACTTTAGGGAATTTATCATCCTGAATGGTGGATTTTCTCTCGTGGAAGCATTTTGGCTTGGGCTTCGACGCTTCAGTGGTAAGCTTCTCGAATATCAAGATCCTTCATAAAATGGTCCTGGGGCAGCTATATTTTGATAACACCACCCTGATAAGCCTCTCACATGGATAGTGAGAGTTAGTTTCTTAGGCATCCTTCTTTTGGGATTTGTTCACACCCTTAGCCTGATGGTGCAGCTCATTGGAGCAATCTATCGCTTGTTGGTGTGATACCCTAAGTATAACGTTGTCTTTTGACGAACACATTTTCTTTTAGGGATGAAGAACTTTGTTGACATTCTCAGAACGATTCATTGTCGTCTTTGAATGATCCAATGTCGCATTAGGAGTCGCACATTTAGAACCACCCCCTTGTGAGCGTGAGGTCTTAATGGGCTCCTGGGTTCCAATACTAACCCCCAGGCGATGAATGTCAGGAGTCCTCTTATGCACGGTGTATGAACATGTACAATGAGGTTCCTCAATTTGTTTGGAGGTGGTGGGACACCTTTAAGCGATCTTTGGCTTGATATGAGTGTTTGTATGACCCATAACCTAAGGAACTACTCGGGTTTTATTCATCGAAACTTTGCCTCGATCTTCATGTAGAGGACCCAGGCGATCTGTCATCTGAATCTTAAATTTGGATAGATCCATACTGCTGTAGGGCTTTGCCAGAGGTGCGGGAGCAAGACGAGTGGGCTCGAAGGCCGACAGAGTTGATTTCAGCATTGTTTTGCCCTTCAGCACACAAACTTATTTGGATTTTGGTGGTTTTTTAGCCAACTCTTCCTTCTGCATGTCTTGAGCTTTTCGCATAAAGGCACGCCTGCGTACGGCACATACGCGTTGCTTTTGGATGTGCTCCTTCAAGGTTGAATGAGTCCTTTTGATAAGAACTCATTCTCCCATCGATGGTTAGGAGGAAGTAGCAGTAGCTTGCCGTTGAGGCGGCTGGATTAAATGATGCTTCCTAGACTCCAAGTTTGCGTAGTAGCGAACTCCATCGACTTGTTCTAATGCCTTAACAATTTGACGAGCTTTGTATTGGTGTTGCCTCTAACGAGCTCTCTTCATCAGAGTTGACGTATCTTAATTAGATAACTCCATGATTGGAGAGGAGTTGTGGCGAGCAGAGTCATTTGTAGCCTTCATCGACGAATACACTTCCTTCAAATATGAGATCTTTCCGCACTTGTAGGGAGAGGAGGATTTTAATGAAGACGAGGAGAAATATTCCTCGAATTTAGCTTCATCAAACTCGTACTCAACCTCTGAATCAACCGGGATCTTGATCTTCGGTTGCGGCACGACAGCCTCGGTGACGAGATTGTTGGCTCCTACTGTGGTCGCCAACGTGTTTGGTTCGAAAGTTGTATTTTCCTTATCTTGAATCTATTACAACTTCAGTCGTTACAATAAACTCAAATAAATAAAAAGTTGATAGTTTTATAAGATCTCCTTACACAATAAAAATATAGAGATTATAATTCTTTTAAATAACACACAACAGCAGTTTATCTCATGTTGCTTGCGTGGGATCTTTGCATGTGTCGGGATTTATCCATGGACCGCCTACGGATCGGATCCGGTTGAAAAAATAATTATTAAAAGCTCTTACTTCACAAAAGAAGTAATCGCAGAAGTGATAATCTCGACCAAGTGAGATTACGACTCTTCTCGAGATCAAAACCAAGTTTGATCCGGAGGAAAGGGAAACGAGCCTCAGATCTCTAGAACTTTTCTTCTTTATGTCGAAGAACTCACCAAGATCTGCTAGCCTCTCAGAAATTCGTCAGAACCTCACCCTACCTCCTTTGAAATTTATGGCTCCTTTCAGATCTCCTCTTATGAGGGTGCTAGGGGTGTATTTATAGGCTTTAAATATCGTGTTTGTGGATAGGATCGAAGAACAACCACTATTATCCGTTTAGGTAGGTTTTAGGTTGTGTAACATCTTACACATGTTTAAAAATAACCCCACATGTTTATGGATTACCCTAAGGCGTTTTATAAGTCAATCTTATTAGAAAACACGTCAGCAGCTGACCTGGGCGCGAGTCACTTTGACAGTCTCACACATGTCCGAGACAGCTTGGACTATCTTGGGTAATTTAGTCTTACTTCTTTCGTTTGAAATTGGAATAAAATGATTAAACATGTGTTGGAAAGCTAACAAAGAGACCTAAAACTTTTATTTTTTAAGATTCTTTAAATTCAAATCATATCATGGCCAAAATATGCGAGACACAATTGGTATCTCGTAGGTGCGAAACAGTCTGGACTGTCTCTAGTGTGTTGGCTCTAACTCTTTCGTCTGACCTCGAAATTAGGTGATTCAAAGTGCATCGGAAAGCCGGAGATGAGATATAGAACCTTCCATAAGTGAATTATATGTGGAGTGGACAATACATGAGTGGCACTTCGTCTTTCGTGAGTGAAACGTAATTCTCGATCGAATCGTTTCTTCGTCATTCTGTCATCCTATTGGTTCGTACGCTTCGTTGACTCACTTTATTTGCTTGTCGATATTAGATAATCTTTCTTAACTTAAATAATAATATTTATCATTTTTTCTCTATCTCGAGCTGCGCGCGGGAACCCATAGACAATTTTTGACACCTACAGTAGAATGTAATAAATTAACTATGTGTATATTCTCCTTCATTATCTATCCTCAAGCACTGGATCTTCTTTCAGATTCAAGTCAGACTTGTGCTTTGTAAGCTTGAAAGATTGGGAATACATCTACCTTTTTCTTGATAGGGTGCACCCACCATTTTCGGAATAATCATCAATAAATGACACAAAGTATTTTGCCCCCTATGGATGTAAATGGTGCTTGCTATACATTAGAATGAATCAGTTCCAAAATAGCCTTACTTCTAGAACTCTATGTATTAAACTTCAGTCGATACTTCTTGTAACATAGTGTTCGCAGAAGGGATGAACTACCGATTTGAGCCCAAAAAGTAACTTATGGTCAGAGAGAATCATCAAGCCTCGTTCTGACATGTGGCCTATTTTACATTGTTATATCATGGTTTGTTCTTCTCCATGGTTGGTTGATGCACACATGAATCAACTTCTTATAGGATTTTTTCCTTAAGCATGTATAGATTTGCTGCTATCTTTTCTTTTTTATTACAATAAGTGCCCCTCTAACAATTTTTATGATCTCATTTTCTATATGGGTCTTACATCTGAGCTCATACAATTATCGTAAAGACAATAGATTCTTATTCAAGCTTTTCACATATCATACGTCTTGAATGGTGCACATTGTACCATTGAACTTTTTGATTTTTATAGTACCAATACCAGAAATTTTTAAGGCATGACCCATAAATACAGATCCTCCTGAGATAGGTTCATATTTGTGGAATCATTCTCTCTGGGAGGTCATGTGCTGGGAGGTTGCTAAATTTAGAAACCAGACATCAGCAAACCTCTTTTTGTCTTCTTCAATAGTTGTTTCTCCACTATATAAAATTTTACCATCGTTTGATCTGCTTACGACGTATCATTGAGATGTTGATGACTCTGAAAACTTTTTATCACCACTCTTCTTATTATGTCAACACTCCGATTTCACGTGCCTCTTTTTGTCATAGTTGTCACATTTAATATTCTTCTTACTTCTTGATTTTGATCTACTATAGGTATGACTCACTAGAGCCACGTTCTCTTGATCTTCCTCTCACCACTGATAAGGCCTTCACTTATTGCAAACTTGCCTACTTATCTTCCTTGTTCTTTCCCCGATTTGCTTTCTCTAGAAGAGCAACTGCAATATCATCGAAAACTAGATAGTCTGTAAGTACGTTATTTATTAAATTGATGATGAGCTGATCATATGAGTCTGGTGAACTTTGAAGTAGAAGATCTACACGTTCATTTACACTGATTGTATGCCCCAACATTGTGAGTTGAGATAGTAGTGTGTTTAGGGTACTGATGTGGTCGGTCATCGATGTAGATTCCCCCATCCTCAGAGCATAAAGTATCCTTTTTAAGAAGATTATATTTTGCAAAGATTTGCCCTCATATAACTTTATTAGAGTATCTCATATCTCCTTTGTTGTTTTCTTCTCCTCTATACTTGATAACTCCCCCTCTGCTAATGCCAGATGAAGACTTTCAATAGTGTTTCGTCCATCTCATTCCACTTTTTATCAACTGTGATGTCTTTCGGCCTTGTACTGATGACCACTGGACAGTTATCTTTTCTCAAGATAGCATTTATCTTCAACTATTTCAGTGAGAAATTACTCCCGCTGAATTTCTCAATATCAAACTTTGCCACCATTGCTTCTATCACAAACTTCAACTTCTACAATTTCATATGAACAGTAACTATACTCGTGAATGGTAACCATACTTGTGAATAATACTGTACTCATGAATAGTATCCAATGCCTTCAAAGGATAAATGATAATCTAACTTATTTTTCTGATATGAATGATCCACTTTTGGTGGTAGCCACAAAGCATATAATAAACAGATACATGCACCCTAAGCCAGTCTCTGATACCACTTGTTGGAAAAATTAGGGTCTAATAGAGCAGGATGGCAGTGAATATTAGTCAAAAATAATAAATTGAACATATAATTTTTAGTGTGAAAAACCCCTAGATTAATTTAGAGTAAAAACCACGGGCAAGAGCAGAAAAATTCACTATGAGAAAAATTTTAGAGTTACAATATCTCTCTTATAAAAGGAGAAACTCCCTCTATTCTTCTCTCACTATTCTATATGAAGTTTAGAGATTGGATTGATTATGCGGAAAATAAACTCTGCTCCTTTTTATAGGCAAACTCTGCTCCATGATTTCAAATAATATGGCTCCGATTTTCTTCGTTCAATGCCTAATTAAATGCAATTTTCTAAAATGCAGTTGGTGGTCATAAATTGCGGATCTCCAACAATTAGTAGTCAACAATTGGTTACGCGCAGTGGCGGATCCACCCTTGTTCAAAGTGGTTCACTTGAACCACCTCATACAAGAGTTCTCTATAGCCTAGTGGTATTGCAGTTGGTAACATTTTGTAAGAGGTCTGGAGTTCAAACCATCCAGCCTTCGAAAATTTCTCTTTTAGGCTTCTTTCCTTTCATTTTATCTCTTTGTTCTGTCTACCTCTTTAAGGCCTTCTATAAATATTTTTGTTTCTTATATATATAAGTCAAATCATTGTTTAAAAATGATTGTTTTTCTCTTTAATAACCCTTCCTTCATTTTTTTTCCCACCTGCTATTATTTGAGAAAAAAAATTAGTGTATATTTTGAACCACCACCAAAAATGTTGTAGATCCGCCACTGGTTACGCGCCCCACCACTAAAACTTAATCGGTAGGGCGATGCCTAATTTTATTTTAATGGTTGTCCCATTCCAACAATAAAACAATTCTTACTAATAGAATCTATGGGGCATTGCCTATGTTACTAGTGGAAATCAAGTTGTATCTGTGAAAGAGGTGTCTATTATAAGTAATATACTAATGGCCGTGAAATAGTGAAGCATTATGGTAGAAAGGTTGTTTCTCTTCAAGGGTTGCTTAAAGTTGATGTGAAGCAAGCGTATGCTATGGTTGATAAGTTTTTGAAGAGCATGCTGGTAGGTCTTAATTTCCCTCTTCGATTTATTGATTGGGTGATGGAATGTGTTAGCACTAAAAGATATTCTGTGTTGACTAATGGTGTGATGAAGGTTATCTTGGTGGGTGGAAAGTACTAAGGTAAGGGGATCCAATTTATCTATACTTGTTTGTGACATTTATAGAATATCTTTCTAGGAGCTTGAAGACTGTTCAAGATCAGAGGGGACTTAATTTTCATCCCAAATGTGCTAATACGAAACTCTCAAATTTTGTGTTTGCTGATAACTTACTCTTAGTTGCTAGAGAAGATATGGTTTCTGCATAGCGTCCAAAGTAGAAATTGGATAAATTCTCTTTATTTTCTGACTTTTATGTGAATCCTAATACGAGCAATATTTATCTTGCTAGAGTGTCTAATAAATGGAAGCTGTTACTATGTCAAACTTTAGGATATGAGGAAGGTTCTTTGCCAGTAAGATACCTTGGTGTTCCTCTATCAAATACTATAATTTTTCTTGTTAACTATCAAGTTCTTTTGTGCAGAATTGAGGCAAAAGTTAAAACTTGGAAGGCCTGTAAATTTTTTATGCAGGGAGTCAAGTCAGTATTATTCAGTAAGCAAATTTTTGGACTGGTCTCTATATTTCACCTAAGAGAACCCCTAAGGAGATAGATAGAATATGTTGAAATTTCATTTGGGCGAGTAGGCTTGGACTGCATAAGATTCATTTTGTCTCTTGGTATCAATTGTGTATGCCTGACAATCAAGGAGGAGTTAGGATTGTTAATACTGACTTACGGAATAAGACTGCTATGGTTAGAATTTTATGGTCTATTCATGAAAAGGAGGATCATCTTTAGCTTAAGCGGATGCATGGGCATTATCTAAAACATGATTCTATTTGAAGGGTGCATGCTAGGAGTTTAGAATCTTAGTATTGGAGGAAGTTGTTACAAACTAGTGATTGGGTGTTGTGTACTTTGACCTCTGCTCACGACTTCTTGCAGCATGTAGATTGTTTAAAATATAGGGGTAAAATCAAACTTTCTCTTTCTTATTGAAACTTGTTTTGCACTTAAAATAGAGGGCTATTATCTGCTATTGTTTGATGTTTTCGATCTATGTCTAGGCATGCTTTTGTCCTATGGCTTGCAGTATGTGGTAGATTACTTACTTATGAAAGATTGTTGGGATTGGGGATTTTGCAGGTGACGGTAAATGTGCTTTGTGTAGTCAAGATTTGAGACTATGGACCACTTGTTTTTTCGGTGTCCTTATGTTGCACTAGTTTGGAAAAGGACTTGGTGTGGCTATGTCAGAATAGAGACCCTATAGCTTGGCAAGAGGAGATGGCATGGTTCTCACTAGTAGAATTCTGTGCATTCTTGAAGGGAAAGCCCATCAAGGATGCCATAAAATCTGTCAGGGATGTGTATCCTTGACGGCTCTTATCAAGGATACGCCATCGGTAAAAGCCCCATTAGGAATGAAATATCCTTGATAGGGAACTGTCAGTAATAGCTATTACTAATGGCAACATTCCTAATAGCAAACGCCATCAAGGTTGTTCAATCATCCCTGATAGCAACGCTGTCAGTGATGTTGTAACATCCTTAATGGGGACTCCGTCAAGGATGGGCATCCCTGACGATGTTGCCATCAAGGATGTGACAAAATCCTTAATGGGCATGCCATCAAGGGTGATCATCCTTGAGGCAGCTCGTCAAGGATGTTATTTACATCCCTGATGGGGTTGAAGCTCATCCTTGATGGCATACCCGTCAAGGATGTATATAATCAGCAAAAATAAATCTCGCTACAATTGTATATTCCCTGTACATATTATCGATAACATCATATAAGTCAAAATTCCCTGCACATAGTCATAAGTAACGTCTTGCGTTCATCCAAGAGTACATATAGTAATACCTCGCATACATATAAGACAACATGCGCACTACATTTAAAATTTCCACAATCTAAAAACAAGCCCATATTTCACAAAATCTACACAAACATTTAACAAACCACACAAACAATATGATAAAGTATACAAACAAGATACAGCCTTAGATACTTAAAGATAAAAGTCACGACTTGAGGTCATATGTCATCAATAAATAAGCTAAAGTCCACAAAAGATCCACAACTATATCCACAAAATCTCACAATTCCAGCAAACAAGAGTTTAGGATATAGAGTATACAAACATCTCATAATCTCCCATATAAGGATGTCCGAGTTAAAAATAAAAATAAAAATTCACTAATTCAGGTCATCCGTCTCATGCATGTCATCATCCGCATTGGTGTCTCCATTCCTACGATTCATGCTCCCAATTACATCATCTACATTCTAACAACAAAATAATTTTATTTTAGAATCACGCATTTAGTGTTGTGTGTGTACAATCATGTGTTAGTGTATAAATGAGCATAGCTCCCTACTACTCTCTCCACTACCAGTAAATGCCTATTGAGAGGCCAAAAAGTTCATAATGGATGTTTGCAGCCAAGTAAAAATCTGATGTCTACAAGATTTTATGATTTGCTTGGAGACTATCGTAAAAATAGCAATAGGGTCGACCACTCGCATAAGCTCCTCCTGAATATCCTTCCATTGCTCCTCCACAATCTGACAATCCAAAAGATTCATCACTGATGTAAACAAGCTGTATTGCCTGCTGAGTGCAATCCTACTGTAGTATGTAATAGGGTATCCTTGAGGTCATCGTTGATGGCATCGAGGTCGTCAAAAGCAGGAATGGTGTAGACAATCTCTGAGCTCCCATTCCCACCCACTGGTCCTTCCCTTTTTAGGAAGTCCACGAACCAAATAACTCACATTGTAGTACTCCTCTCTAGTTAGGGGCTTCTAGCTCTGTGCAACAACTTTAGCGTACGTGTTTTCCAATGCTTCCTACGAGGCAAAAAAGATCAATATAAGAACTGGCATTTTAATAACAAAGATAATGTAAATCTTTAAGATTACTTTTAGTATTATGTAACCTTTATGATATGGATGTCCTAGTCCTTTATCATTAATTTTATTTGTGATGCAGATGTATTCACAATGGCAGTAATAGTTAATGTAATTTATTTCGGAGAGTGTGGAAGTAAAGAGACCTATATGACTGATATACCCCTCAATTTAGCAAACTTCAAGCTGGACACCACAATTTCATCTAATCATATTCACAAGTGGTTAATAAGAATATAGGTCCATTCAGATAAATCCCCCAATATCTTATTGTTAAAAGAAACTAGGACGTCATATATAACTAAAATCCATTCATAAAAATAAATTACATGCATATTCTTAGACAGTTGTAGCTTTTTCTTCTTCTCATGAGTGATATCATAGCCCTTCTTAAAGTAAACCATAGTCCTCTTATGTAGTTCTGGGAGTAGGATAAAGGAAGCATTCTTAGATTTAGAAATTTATTTATTAGTTTTATCTATAAACACTAGTAGAAAACAGAGCATTGGCGACGGGGAAATCCGTCGCCAA
>BQKN01001072.1:443005-459835 GCA_022839385.1 Asparagus kiusianus | reverse complement strand
AGTAATAAATATTTCTTTTGTGATAAATAATCATATAGATATATGATGTACATGTTAATCAGTGTTTGGGAACCCATTAAGTGATTATATGTGAGAGGAATCGAGTATATGACCAGCCTACGAATTTCCTCCCAGCAGGCATCTTTGGGCTGCGCGGTCGACCGTGGCGGTCGACCGCGTCGGTCGACCGCACAGCGATCAGAGAGTTTCCTCAGGTTCGGGTTCAAACGGGTTTCGGGTCGGGTATGTGGGTTGGTATATAATCTTTTGTGCCCGAGAGAGCCTCTCCCAGACCTGAGATTCAAATCCCTAGCCCCATTTCTCTCCCCTCTCTAAACCCTAGCTGGATCTGGCGAGCTTGGGAAGTTCGAAGGGTTTTCGGTGGGATTTCGCAGTTCAGGTGGAAGGAGATCATCTACAGGAGTTTAGGCAGCACCTGAGGCGAGTATCATCTCGCCCAATCCCTCACCCCTATTTTTCTATGGTTTTATTTCGATTTTTTATGAGTTTTTGATGAGCCCAAAAGGTATTTTTTTTGTATAAAAATGAGTTCTTTACAATATGGATTGCAAGAATCAAGATTTTAGTTTATAAAAGTTCACCAATGTTTTATCTAATGAAGATCTAGATCTGAAATTTCTTAAACAAGAGTTTAATCATGTTTTATTGTCATTAAAACATTTTAATTTGTTTCTCATGTATTTTGGAATATTAGGAATGTAGGTTACAAGCTTGAGATTTATTGTTTTTCTTCTAGAGACATTAGAACACTTGTTATCGTAGAGATTTTCAAAATGTTGTTTCAGGTTTTGCGTTGATAGAAACCCAGATTGGGTTTCTGTTCGCTTGGCGGTCGACCGGCGCGGTCGACCGCTGGTCTCTCTGTAGAGGCAGAGATCGTTGACGGTCGACCGACCTGGTCGACCGCGACACTCTAGCGATCGACCGAGATGTCGTAGTGGTCGACCGCGACGCTCTGGCGATCGACCGAGACGCCGTAGCGGTCGACCGCCAGGCCCGTATCAGAACGCGGTCGACCGCCGCACGGTCTAATGTTAAATCCATGTTCTGTATGTTTTGCTCATGTTCGGAGTTTTGGCCTATTATTTGACTCTGGTTTTTAGCCTTATTATGTATCCAGGCCTGATAGATGATCTGTAGTTACCAATTGGGGATATACATGCTGATTTAAGTGTGAATTGATTCAAGTAGATTCTATTACATGTCTTAGTGATATTATCACCTTTTCACAGTCCTCGTGTTGGACCATAATCGATAGAAGTCCTCGTGTTGGACTATAATCCATTTCAGTCCTCGTGTTGGACATTTGCCACTCAATCCGTGAGTTTGGAAAATTTCAGTATATGGTTCCCGCATCGGACATAGTTCTTAATTCTGCACATAACTTCTTCACAGAAGTCCATGACATGATACTTATGTGGATTTTGATATGCTATTCATGTAGGCTATAGCATAGCACTGCACTTATGTTCTGAGATTGGTTGTAATTCTTTTATTATTATTCCTGTACTAGAACATCGGGGTTTGGTGGTTAGGGGTTTACAATTTGAGATACAAGGTATATACATAAGGGTTTCCTTATTTGGATTATTTCGCTCGACGTACCTATTCTCCTATTGTAAATTTCTAAATACTAAAACCCTCTAGAAAGATCTATGATTTTTATACTTATTGCGTTTTATCTGTATTTTCTTATACAACGAGCCCTATTCCCTTGGGGTTGGTTGTGATGATGCTCGCTAGCGCTTTGACGCTCGTTGTCCCTCCCCCTTTCAGGTAACGAGCTAGGAGCCCAGAGAGTCGCAGGTTGATGGCGACATACCTTAGTGTTCAGCTGTCTAGTTTTGCTCATGTTGGAGCTCCACTGTAGTTTTATTAGACATTTGAGAGTATTGTTCTAGAAGTTGTAAAGGTTGTGTGCCTTATTTTCTTCTTGTCAGATATTTGTATTTGAGACTTGCTGAGTACTCCAGGTTATTTATTCAGACATTGACTATGTATTTCCATTTGTTGGATGATGAGATATTTATTTGATCATTATCATTTCATCAGTCCTTTGTGTATTATCTTTTACTTGCTTTAGTACTTACACCTGTTATTGTCTCTACTAGATGGATGTTAATTGTGATGGTGAAACATGTTGTTGCACGGTGTGGTGCATGGCAGGTTTGACATTCTTGGTTTCACCTTGGACTGCAGCCTTGTTTGAATCCAGGAGCGTCACAGTTGGTATCAGAGCTCTAGTTTTAGTATCCTTAGGATCATCCTGTGTCGAGTCGTGGAGCTAGGATAGAGTTTCTTAGGATTCATGTATAGAGTCCGTAAGGATTTCCTAGTATGAGTGAGGACGATATATGCGTATATCTCAAAAATTTGAGAATTTTTTTTTATGACAACTATTTTTGAATAAGTTTAAAGTAATTGTGCAAATACTATATGTCGTGAAAAATTGTATTGTGATACGCTATTTATAAAGGTCTATTTTGACTCATGAACTTTTATTTTTCTTACCATCAGGGAGAGAGATGGCAGGACGTGGTAGACCTCGTACCAGGAGAGCTAGCTAGGCGGAGTCACAACAGACTCCATCAGAGCAGCAGTCAGCTCAGTCCGAGCCTCAGCAGGCTCCACCCGAGCCGCAGCAGGCTCCTCAGTATTTGGTGGATATCATGGCTCCTCTCATTGCCCGGATGACAGCCATTGAGGAGTTGGTGACGACCCATATAACACCACGGACACCACCACCACCGGTAGCTCAGCAGTAGGGGATACCTGCTGTTCCTGTCAGAGAAAGACCGCCAGAGGTCACGGCTGCAGCCATTCCTCTAGCAGCCCCAGATAGAGCCACAAAGCAGGAGGCTTAGCTCCGTATGGTGGAGAGATACTAAAAGATGAGGGCACCAGAGTTCCAGGGGTCACCAGACCCTCTTGCAGCCCATAAGTAGAAGGAGGATGTAAGCAACATCCTCGATATACTCGGTGTAAATTCAGTTCAGAAGCAGAGACTGGCATCCTACAGCCTGAAGGAAGATGCCGAGAGGTGGTACCGACTCCAGTTTACTCCAGAGCAAAGACTGACCCTCACATGGGAGGACTTCATATACTTCTTTGATGGGCAGTATATTTCTTCTGCAGTACGGATGGGGAAGGAGCTTGAGTTGTCCCGGTTGACTCAGGGGGACATGAAAATTGCAGATTTTGAGAGCAAATTCATGGAGTTGCTACATTTCACGGGCATGTGGCAGACAGGAGAGCGTCAGTCTCAGATGTTCTTAGCAGGGCTTCGCCCTAATCTCCACCGATACCTAGTCTCGAGGAGGTTCTATTCAGTTAGGGAGGTAGCTGAGGCCGCCACTTCACAGGAGATTGAGACTAGCATGTTTCAGAAGGATAGGGAAGGGAAGGCCAAGGCAGGGCAGAGCGGCGACAAAGGCAAGAACAAGAGATCTTTTTCTGGACATCAGCAGCAGCATCAGGGCTCTTATAAGAAGGGACCCCAGCAGGATCAGAGAGCGCATCAGCAGCGTAAGTTCCAGGGATCTTGTTTTAACTGCCACAAGGTCGGACATAAGGCATCGGAGTGCCATAGCGCACCAGCAGGGGCCCAGCAGGGCAAGGGTTCGAACCAGCAGAATAGGCTTGAAGCACCGCCAGTAGCTCAGAGGACTGAGGGAAAGATTCGGGCGGTTCAGGATGTTCCTCAGGGGCAGATTATCTCATATTCTCCACCACCATCAGCAGAGCAGTCTTCAGCCATGGGCAGGGTATATGCAGTAGTTCCCCATGATCATGGAGCTAGCGGAGCCATAGTGGAGGGTATGTTCTTTGTAAACTCTCTTCCCGCCCGTATTCTTTTCGATTCGGGAGCTTCGCATTCCTTCATCTCGCATGCATTTATGACTAGACTCCAGCTCGTAGCTCACCCTCTAGACACCCCTCTATCTGTTTCCACCCCTTTAGGTAAGGTATCGCTTCTGGAGAACGTTTGTAGGAGGTGTACCGTCAGTCTAGATGAGTCCGAGTTCATAGTGGATTTGATAGTGTTGCATATGTCCGAGTTCGATGTCATCCTTGGTATGGATTGGTTGTCTTCCTACCATATTAGTATTGACTGCTTTGCGAAGATAGTCAAGTTGCAAGCATCCGATGGGTCCGAGATGATTGTAGCCACCTCTCAGGGCAACCGATTTGCAGAGTCATTTCTGGCCCACATCGAGGAGGTGATGCGACGGGATTAGGGTGTTGAGTTATTAGAGACTAGAGTTGTCTCAGAGTATCAGGATGTCTTTCAGGACATACCTGGGTTACCTCCTGTGAGAGAGGTTGAGTTCTGTATTGAGTTGTAGCTAGGCACAGCCCCGATATCCCGCGCATCCTATCGCATGGCACTAGCTGAGATGAGGGAGGTTCAGACCCAGTTGGAAGAGTTGCTAGCTCAGGGTTTTATTCGTCGGAGTCATTCTCCGTGGGGCACGCCAGTCCTCTTCGTGAAGAAGAATGATGGTAGTATGAGATTATGCATAGATTATAGAGAGTTGAACAAGGTCACGATCTGGAATAGGTACCCACTACCTAGGATTGATGACTTGTTCAACCAGTTGCAGGGAGCGCAGTGTTTTTCGAAGATTGATCTTTGTTATGGCTATCATCAGCTACGGGTTCGGGAGATGGATAATCCAAAGACCGCTTTTCTTACTCAATATGGGTCCTTCGAGTTCTTGGGCATGCCATTTGGGTTGACCAATACACCCGCGGTATTCATGGATTTGATGAACTAGGTTTTCCATCCCTTCTTAGATCAGTTTGTGATCGTCTTCATCGATGATATACTCATTTACTCGAGATCGGAGGCAGAACACGAGGAGCATCTACGAGTAGCTTTGAGGACTCTACAGGAGCATCAGCTGTATGCTAAGTTCAGCAAGTGTGAGTTTTGGCTTTCAGAAGTTAGATTTCTTGGCCATGTTATCAGTCGAGAGGGTATAGCAGTGGATCCAGCTAAGGTCGTAGCAGTTCTCGATTGGGAGCCACCAAAGACGGTGACAGAGATTCACAGCTTTTTGGGTTTGGCTGGCTATTATAGGAAGTTCATTCAGGACTTCTCAAAGATTTCGACACCGATTACATGCCTTACGAAGAAGGGTGTACAGTTTATATGGAGCATGGAGTGCCAGAAGGCCTTTGATATTTTGAAGGCTAAGTTAACTACAGCGCCGGTTCTGACTATTCTGAGTAGTGACAGGACATTCGTTGTGTATACAGATGCATCATTGGCAGGTTTAGGAGGTGTATTGATGCAGACTCAGAGGGTAATAGCCTATATCTCACGGCAGTTGAGGGTGCATGAGCAGAACTATCCCACTCATGACTTGGAGTTAGCAGTGGTGGTATTTGCACTGAAGTCATGGAGGCGCTACTTATATGGAGTACAATTTGAGTTATTCACAGACCACCAGAGTCTGAAGTACCTCTTTTCTCAGAAGGAACTCAATCAGAGACAAAGGAGATGGGTTGAGTTTATCAAGGACTACGAGTTCGCGATTCAGTATCATCCAGGGAAGGCGAACGTCATAGCAGATGCTTTGAGTAGGAAGCGTCGACATCGGGTTGCGACTTTGAGGTGTTCATTGCATAGAGATCTTATCACTCTTAGCCAGTTTGATTTTAGACTCGAGATTGGAGGAACCAGTGCATTTTTGGGAGCTGTATCAGTGCAGCCATCTTGGAGTGACAGGGTTGTCAGAGTTCAGTTGGAAGACTCTTGGATTCAAATCCGAAAGGAGGAGATTTCCAAGGAGCCTAAAGCTGATTGGACAATTAGAACAGATGGAGGTCTACGGATGAAGGGTAGACTGGTTATGCCAACCAGTGCAGAGCTGAAGAGGGAGTTATTTGATGAGGCACACCGTACTCGGTACACAGTACATCCAGGGACTACCAAGATGTACAAGGACCTGAAGAGACGTTTCTGGTGGAGTGGTATGCGGAGAGAGATTGCAGACTATGTGGCTAGATGTTTTACCTGTCAGCAGGTGAAGGCAGAGCATCAGAGATCGGCAGGGACACTTCAGCCTTTACCCATTCCAGAGTGGAAGTGGGCAGACATTTCTATGGATTTTATTATGGGGTTGCCGAAGTCGAAGAAGGGGAATGATTCAGTTTGGGTGATAGTGGACCGGTTGACAAAGTCAGCACATTTTATTCCAGTGAGGATCACTTATACAACCGAGGCTTATGCGAGGATCTTCATTCGGGGGATAGTTCGACTCCACGGAGTTCTAGATACGATCGTGTCGGATCGAGGATAGGTTTTCACTTCACATTTTTGGAGGAGTTTCTAGGACTCATTTGGCAGCAGGCTATCTTATAGCAGTGTATTTCACCCACAGACGGATGGTCAGACGGAGAGGGTGAATCAGGTGTTGGAGGACATATTGCGGGCATGTGTCATTGACTTCCAAGGCAGTTGGGAGGATCATATTCCACTGGTAGAGTTCGCTTATAACAACAGTTATCAAGCGACGATCGGTATGGCCCCGTATGAAGCATTATACGGGAGATCTTGTAGGTCACCGATATGTTAGGCCGAGCCGGAGGACAGCTTGATGCTTGGGCTAGAGCTAGTGAGGCAGACTACTGAGAAGGTAGCTTTGATCAGGGAGCAGATCCTAGCCGCTCAGAGTCGGCAGAAGAGCTATGTAGATAAGAGGCGGAGACCCCTAGAGTTTCAGATTGGAGATTTAGTTATGCTTAAGGTATCGCCTATGAAAGGCGTGCAGCGATTCGGGAGGCGGGGGAAGCTTGCACCGAGATATATCGGGCCTTTCCAGATTCTAGAGCACATTGGAGCTGTGTCATACAGACTAGACCTTCCAGCATCTATGTCTAGTATACACAACGTGTTTCATATTTCTATGCTCAAGAAACACTTGCATGATGAGGAGCAGCAGCGAGTATTGGATGCACCGGAGATCGAGCTTCAGGATGAATTGTCCACTATTGAGATTCCGGTTCGTATACTTGCCAGGGAGGACAAGAGACTCAGGAATAAGGTGATTCCCTTAGTAAAGGTTCAGTGGAACCGAGGAGGCATTGAGGAAATTTCTTGGGAGCGCGAAGAGGACATACGTCGCGACTACCCACACTTGGTTGAGCAGGTAAATTAATTCTTATTGTGTTATATGTCTTAACTTATGTGTATATATTTGGTTATGTTTGCATTTAACGCTAGAATGATGATACTTTCGCTTAATTTTTAATCTTTTGGAACACATGGTATATGTATGGGAGGTTCCTTGTTTGGATTTTTCGCCCGATGTACTAGTTCCACTAGATTAGGATTTGAGCGAGAATATTATAATTTTAGATCGTTAAGTGTAATTATCTCTATAAGGTTATCTAGGAGTTCATATTTCAAGATTCGTATGATTTCCAAATTTCGAGGACGAAATTATTTTAAGGGGGAAGAATGTAAAACCCCGAAATCTTTTTATAATGAAATATGTGAATTAATAGTAATAAATATTTCTTTTGTGATAAATAATCATATAGATATATGATATACATGTTAATCAGTGTAAATAATCATATAGATATATGATGTACATGTTAATCAGTGTTTGGAAACCCATTAAGTGATTATATGTGAGAGGAATCGAGTATATGACCAGCCTACAAATTTCCTCCCAGCAGGCATCTTTGGGCTGCGCGGTCGACCGGGGTGGTCGACCGCACAGCGATCAGAGAGTTTCCTCAGGTTCGGGTTCAAACGGGTTTCAGGTCGGGTATGTGGGTTGGTATATAATATTTTGTGCCCGAGAGAGCCTCTCCCAGACCTGAGATTCAAAACCCTAGCCCCCTTTCTCTCCCCTCTCTAAACCCTAGCTGGATCTGGAGAGATTGGGAAGTTCGAAGGGTTTTCGGTGGGATTTTGCAGTTCATGTGGAAGAAGATCATCTACAGGAGTTTAGGTAGCACCTGAGGCGAGTATCATCTCGCCCAATCCCTCACCCCTTTTTTTCTATGGTTTTATTTCAATTTTTCATGAGTTTTTGATGAGCCCAAAAGGTATTTTTTTTGTATAAAAATAAGTTCTTTACAATATGGATTGCAAGAATCAAGATTTCAGTTTATAAAAGTTCACCAATGTTTTGTCTAATGAAGATCTAGATTTGAAATTTCTTAAACAAGAGTTTAATCATGTTTTACTGTCATTAAAACGTTTTAATTTGTTTCTCATGTATTTTGGAATATTAGGAATGTAGGTTACAAGCTTGAGATTTATTGTTTTTCTTCTAGAGACATTAGAACACTTGTTATCGTAGAGATTTTCAAAATGTTGTTTCAGGTTTTGCGTTTATAGAAACCCAGATTGGGTTTCTGTTAGCTTGGCGGTCGACCGGCGCGGTCGACCGTTGGTCTCTCTGTAGAGGCAGAGATCGTCGACGGTCGACCAACCCGGTCGACCGCGACGCTCTGGCGATCGACCGGGATGCCGCAGTGGTCGACCGCGACGCTCTGGCGATCGACCGAGACGCCGTAGCGGTCGACCGCCAGGCCCGTATCAGAACACGTTCGACCGGTGCGGTCGACCGCCGCACAGTCTGATGTTAAATCCATGTTCTGTATGTTTTGCTCATGTTCAGAGTTTTGGCCTGTTATTTGACTCTGGTTTTTAGCCTTATTGTGTATCCAGGCCTGATAGATGATCTGTAGTTACCAATTGGGGATATACACGCTGATTTGAGTGTGAATTGATTCAAGTAGATTCCATTACATATCTCAGTGATATTATCACCTTTTCACAGTCCTCGTGTTGGACCATAATCCATAGAAGTCCTCGTGTTAGACTATAATCCATTTCAGTCCTCGTGTTGGACATTTGCCACTCAATCCGTGAGTTTGGAAAATTTCAGTATATGGTTCCCGCATCGGACATAGTTCTTAATTCTGCACATAACTTCTTCACAGAAGTCCATGACATGATACTTATATGGATTTTGATATGCTATTCATGTAGGCTATGGCATAGCACTGCACTTATGTTCTGAGATTGGTTGTAATTCTTTTATTATTATTCCTGTACTAGAACCTCGGGGTTTGGTGGTTAGGGGTTTACAATTTGAGATACAAGATATATACATGAGGGTTTCCTTGTTTGGATTATTTCGCTCGACGTGCCTATTCTCCTGTTGTAAATTTCTAAATACTAAAACCCTCTAGAAAGATCTATGATTTTTATACTTATTGCGTTTTATCTGTATTTTCTTATACAACGAGCCTTATTCCCTTGGGGTTGGTTGTGATGATGCTCGCTAGCGCTTTTACGCTCGTTGTCCCTCCCCCTTTCAGGTAACGAGCCAGGAGCCCGGAGAGTCGCAGGTTGATGGTGACACACCTTAGTGTTCAGCTGTCTAGTTTTGCTCATGTTAGAGCTCCACTGTAGTTTTATTAGACATTTGAGAGTATTGTTCTAGAAGTTGTAAAGGTTGTGTGCCTTATTTCCTTCTTGTCAGATATTTGTATTTGAGACTTGCTGAGTACTCCAGGTTATTTATTCAGACATTGACTATGTATTTCCATTTGTTGGATGATGAGATATTTATTTGATCATTATCATTTCATCAGTCCTTTGTGTATTATCTTTTACTTGCTTTAGTACTTACACATGTTATTGTCTCTACTAGATGGATGTTAATTATGATGGTGAAACATGTTGTTGCACGGTGTGGTGCATGGCAGGTTTGACATTCTTGATTTCACCTTGGACTGCAGCCTTGTGTGAACCCAGGGGCGTCACAGCTTACTTCCATTGCGTTCTTTTTTCTTGAAAGTTTTATTTCCTAAAATAATGGAAAAGTATTTTTATGCACTATAATATTGTAAATGCATTTAAGGTATCTATGGTAATTTAAAAATGCAAAACTATAAGTCAATTTACAAGAATGGGGGTTTAACAAGTCTATTAGTCTGCATGCACAAGTTAATAAATGATTAAATTTACCAAATCTTCATTTGATTTCAGCATCAGCATCAGCTAGTATATCATCAATCTATGGTTTCCAATCACCAAACCGTTTTTTTTTCCACTTTATATTTCTCCATCTGCTTGAGTTTGTGCCCCTCTGCAGATGCTGGTAAAGTCCCACGCTCAATCCCTAGAATATATGCTTGAAATACTGGGCTCTGCATATAGGGGTACGGGCGATGGCCCATCCTCACTCTCACCTAAAGAAATAAAGGAAATAAGTTATTATTGTACAGATATCATGAATAATAAATACTAAACTAAGTTATACTTCCGATCTCTGGAGATGATGTCGGCTATTCCACGAAGGTTAGTCATCACCAGGGCTTGGCAATAGCCTCCTACTCAAGTGTTTAGGCATCTTCAAGTTGAATATATATGCAAAACATGATATTATATATTCATGTGTAATTTATATTGGCCAAAATAAAAACAAGATACATCATTGCGATATTAAAGTTTTCATTTCACGGTAAATATTTAGGCCTTTGTAAGGTGAATATTTAATATGCAAAACAAAATATTATATAATTTTATGCAATTTATATTGCCCAAAAGAAAAATAAGATACATTGTAGCAATATTAAAGTTTTCATTTCACAATTTGCAAATTAAAAGAAAAGTTACATCAAGACCCTACTACATCCAACTAATTTTTAGCTGCTATTTATGTATGTGACATTGTTTGGAATGTCAGTCCGAGTCGTTAGAACATCCATATCATACACTACGTTTTGAGGTAGGAGAATTCATTAACCGCTACATTTGGCTCATTCAAATTGTCTGTATAGCTCTCATCATCATCTTTATTGGTAGAAGCTTGAACATAAGCTCTAGGATCCTTATATAGGACGACCCACTCATCTTTAACTGTAGTATTTTTCACATAATAACACTATGTGTATCAATATTTGATTGATAATAGATCAATACAAAAAACAACATATGCTTATTGTACATGGAGAACAATGTAGTATGTGTTATCAAAAAATTTAAGGTCGAAAATACATAAAGTATACAAAGATAGATGATATACTAATGTATTCCTAACCTGTACAAGAAGGGGCATCCTCGCCAGACAGATCTAATAATTATTGTATGTAGATCATGCTCCTAACATCAACTAACATAAAACATGTTATTCTGTTTAGATATAAAAAGTAATTTTACACCCAACTAGAATTGTGTGTGATAATGTTAGAAGAGATTCACATCTAACATTATTAGATGAGAAACTAGGGGTAACGACTTCGATTCATGTAATCATGATATATAACACAAAACAATGTTATATATCTAACTAAATTGAATGCATCAATAACAACATAAGGATTTTTTAGAACAATCACTGTTTAGTTAGTTTGATTAAAGTTATGTTGATTTCAAGTAGATGTTAAACTTAGTTTAATTAGAGTCTTACACTTATGGTAATATAATCATGGTTGAATTAGTGTTATTAAAGGATAAAGTCCAATTTACTTTGAATTGGATTAAAATGATAATACGACTAAAGTTATTTTAGTTAGGATGATAGACTAGAGTCATATAATATTATTAACATTAGGCTTATTTTTATTGAATAACTTTATGGTAATATTTAATAGGTTAGTTAGGACTAATGGCTAAAGTTGGTTTTTAAAGTAAAATTAGTTTAATTAAATTTATGATTAATGGTTAATGTTAGTTTATTTATGATTCTACACCTAGGATGATGTTTTTTTGTGTTAGGATTATGAATATTGTGGTTAAATTAAGTTATCGAGAGTTCTTACATTTAAAAGGATGAGGTTACTTAAAGTTAAGTTACTTTGTTGATCATATTAAGTTTAAAGTTAGTTTAATTAGGGTTCTAAACTTAGGATAATGTAATTAGGTTTAGTATTAGGATTATTTTTTGTAGTTAGTTTATAAAGTTAGGATTAGAGTTATTAAATTTAAATTATTTAATTAGATTTAGGATTAAGGACAAATTCGGGTAAAATTTAATTGAATTAGGTCGGTCATTGACTTGAGTAATGAATTTAAGGCTATAATTAAGACTATTTTGATTAGATTTACTCAATTATTTAATTAGATTTAGGATTAAGGACAAATTCGAGTAAAATTTAATTGAATTAGGCGGGTCATTGACTTGGGTAATGAATTTAAGGCTATAATTAGGACTATTTTGATTATATTTACTCAATTAGGCTTATTAGAGTCGGAATAGGCTACTAAAGTTTAATTAGCATTATTATATATGAGATTAGGGTAAGAAAAAGGTTAAAGTTAGTTTAATTAGGGTTCTGTACATAGGATAATGTGATTAGGGTTAGTATTAGGATTGTTTTGGGTAGATTAATTTAATTACGTTATTAGAGTAAGGATTAAGATATTAAAGTTAAATTAGAAAATTAGAGATAAGAAGATGCTAAATTTTGTGTTAAAGTAAGTTGAATTAGGGTTATATACATAGATAGATAAGTTTATATAGTTAAATTTGATGATAACTAAAATTAGGGTTAGAGTTACCAAACTTAAATTAGTATTACATATGGAATTAGGGTGAAATAAGAATTAAAGTTAGCTTAAATAGGGTTATATGCTTAGGATAATTCTATTAGGGTTATGGTAAGGATCAATTTGCGTAGATCGTTTTAATTAGGTTTGGATTAGTGGTTTTTATTTCAAAATTTCAAATAGGATCAAACGATAACCCATGCAATTATAATAAAAATGAGAAATTGGAAAAAATCATACCCTAAGAAGATCGAGGACGATAGCGGCGCGCTGGCCACAGAGAGGCAGACGGAGGGACGACGGTGGTGACGATTGTTAGAGTGACGACGGGTGTAGATAGGCAATGGAGTGGGTCCATGGTAACAACGACGACATGCAAGTGGTGGCGGAGGGGTGGACAGATATGGGATATTAGGTATGTAGATAGTTAGAAAGTATTTTCGCTCATGCCAATGTTCATCTTGGATCCAAGAAGTGAATGCCTATTCGCTGAACACTTTAAATGGGCCCAAAACTAAGCCCACAATAGGCTATAGTGAAGATCTCTTGACAAAGCAGGCAAACCTGACCATGCAACCCATCTCAACTTGACCCGACAAAGTCAAGAACGAGTTAACTTTCAAATAGTTGTGGCTAACCTCACCACTCATCACACCTCGACTTGACTCAACCAAGTCAAGAGTGAGTTGACTCTCAATTCATAGATCAGACCGAGTCGAAAGGCATCATAAGTCGGGCAAATCACAAGGACATATTTTGAAGCCCAATTAGGATTCAACTTTGATAGATCCAATGATCGCCATGGGTGAGTTTAAAGCTTACCCACGGCCATTTACAACTACACTGGCGTGTCTTCTACTCTTGGCCGGTGAGGTCCCCTAGTGGCGCCTCTTCTCCTAGAGATTGCATGACAAGGAGCCATTTAAAGATCGGGTTTTGAGAAAGAAAGTATTTGAAAATTAGAGTGAAGAAGAAATGAGGTAAACAGTTCTATTTATAAACAGACCCTAAACTTCGCCTAAGATTTCTCACTTCGAACTTCACAAAAGATCTCACACCAAACTTTGTCAAAGATTCTCGTCTTGAACTTCACCGAGAATCACGTCCTAAGTGAACTTCGCCATAATTTTAGGCACACAAATTGAGAATTTAAATTTTGAATTCTTAGGCTAAGCCTTGCCTAACCGACTTTTGAGCCTTGCCTAACCGACTTACTAAGTTTCGCCCAGATGACTATTTCTCAAGTAAGCGAACTTTACCCCATTTAGCGAGACACTAAGGCGAACATCGCCAAAATGGCATAGTGAATTTCACTAAGTCTCCGAATTGAGAAAATTCTAACTCAATTTATTTGAGGTCCTATACAGCAAACATCATCAAAATGACTTGGCAAATTTCATTAAGTCTCCAAATTGAGAAAGTTTCCAACTTAATTTGTTTGACACTCCATTCAGCGAACTTTGATACAACCTTCGCCAATATGAGAAAGCTTGAGTTTCACTTCCAACACAACAACTCCATAGAGAGTTCAAGTTCACTATAGAAGTAAAGTATGTATAGATCAAACACATGAAGATGAATAAAAGAAAGTTTATTTTTATTGATCAAAGACTCTACTACATAGAGGCGATATTCAAAGTATCCAATTACAAGAATGATAGGTGTTTGTTTCTATTCGCTACTACCCTATACTCCTCTATGGGTAATGCGAAAGCTGGAGATCATACACAAGTTGTACTATAGCTCCTGTTCCTTTCATCTCACAAGATTAGGAACGAAAATTTTCCCACTGCAGAAAAAACAGCTCCTACTTACTCCTCCATAGACTCTATGCTAAGGGAGGAGAAAGAGCTGTTGAACAGGAAACTTCCCCTTGCACTGGACTAAAACGTTTTAAGCGGAACGTTTTAAGCGGAAGAAGCACTTCCTACAACTAGAATTCGATATCAAGCATGAGTCAGCCACAAAACGTCTAATTATGATCTAAGATCATATTTGTGAGACCTAGTTACTGTCGGAGTCCTCAGTTGTGGAGCTCCAGGAATCCTTCTTCAACAGCTATCTCAGTCGTCGAACAATCTTACGTAAAGCATGACACTCGAAGCTTCACACATCTCTATTGCGGTTCAACTCACCCTAGGCAATCGATTGATTCTCAATGATCTTCTTGAGCTAAGCCTTCTCAGCCGACAACAAATCCGTAGGTCCGTGAGGTATGAGGAGTTCATCCTCTTGATTGCCCTTTAATTGGGCAAGCTCCTGTTGCAGCTATTTTATTTCAACTCCTCTATCGAGGAGCATCTCTGATCAAAGAAATAAAGACTTAGACATGGAGAAAGAGATGGAGAAAGAGAAGGAGATGAAAGCAGTGAAAACGGAAGGGGAAGGCTTTTATTTATAGCTTTTCTGAATCCAAACTTTCGAGAAAATCATATCTTTTGAGATTTGATTGGACTGGACAATGAGGCTAAATCTTAGCCTAAAATTTGGTCAAATCCATAGTGGATCTTGTGAATCTCTAATCAAAAGATCTTAGTCATAAATCATGATGCAAACCAGGAAGGGAATCTCAACAAACATCGCCAGCTATCGAGCGTTGCTAATTGACAAACTTTGCCAACACAGCTCAAAGTAAATTGAACCTCACCAACACAAATCAAAGTTAAACAAACTTCACCAATATCTAGAACAGTCAAACTTCGCTGACTTCTCAACTTTGCCCCAACAATAAAGGAGGCGAACCTCATTCCAAACAACAGTTGGACGAATACAAGCGTCATTGAGTCTTCAATAAAAGTCTACAATAAAAGAAGGTACGTTCAACACTACACCTATAGTTATTACCTAAAGTCTTTCAATTCTATCTACAAGCCACAATGCAGGATCTTGAAAACTTTGAGGAAGGGTCTTGTAGACGGTTAAAAAGTATTTCTACCCTGGTCAATGTTCAGCTTGGATCTAAGAAATGAACGCACATGGGCTCCACAATTCGAATGGGCCCAGTATCTAGTTCACAACAAGCTGTAGTGACGGTCGTTTGACAAAGTGGGCAAACCTCACTATGCGGCCCACCTTGAATCGACACGACAAAGTCAAGAACAAGTCAACTTTCAAATAGTTGTGGCGAACCTCGCTACTCAGCCCATCTTGACTTGACTCAACCAAGTCAAGAGTGAGTAGGATCCCAGTTCACGCCTCAGATAGAGTCAAAAGGCATCAAAAGTCAGCTACGAGTCAAATTCTGTCAAATTTGAACTCATAGACGAAGTTCGTCAACTAATGAACTTCGTTCATAACAACCTAAGTGGACTAAGTCATCCACAATTTCGAAGAAGGCTCACACACGTCTTCAGCGAGCTTCAACCAAACGTCTTCAGCGAGCTTCGCCTGAACGTCTTTAGCGAACTTCGCCTAGACATCTTCAGCGAGCTTCGCCAAGTCAGCTAATTCTGCCAAAGAGCCGTTTAAAGGCTATTTTCAAGGGAATAACTGCTACCCACTATCTCTTATTTTAATATCCACTTAATCTATAATTAAAGGACATTCTCTCTTGTTGGGAACATGGTTGATGTTACAATATCTCTTGTATTTTGATGATAACAAATCATTGTTTATCTAACATATTTTACTGCAGATTCAAGATATATATCTCAAAGCAACAATCAAGATATTAAGGCTATATCAAAGACAGGATTTCAAAGATCAAAAAGATGAAGTTAATCAAGTCACTTCACGATTCAAGAAGAAAATATACTTTACAAGAGTGATGTATTTTTGTCTTTTATTTTAGAATCTTTGTACAAGCCTTGATCACACACACAACACACTAATCACTTAGAAAAACATAGAAAATATTCTAAGTATAATCCTAAGTCTAATCAACAATTGAAACTATGTATAACATAGGTTCTGGCCGACCAAAGTTATATCTGGTCGACCATATATAACTGAACCAGAAACAGAGTCAGAAAATTCTCTGTCTGGTCGACCAGATGAGGACCTGGTCGACCAGAGGCCCCAGAATCAGACAGTATCTTTCAGAATTTCTCTGTCTGGTCGACCAGGCCTCAATCTGGTCGACCAGACAGTGTTTCTAACAGCTATATTTTTCAAATATATATGAACGTTTTGTGAACGTTTTTGGCAGTTATTTTTGAATGTTTTTGAACGAAAATTGCACCTATAAATAGGTGTTAAGTTCTGAAATTTGTTAATACAATCCTTACATACAAACTTGAGTTTTCCTTAACTTCTTAAGATCATTTTGAAGAGAAAAACTGCCT
>BQKN01001072.1:413755-433984 GCA_022839385.1 Asparagus kiusianus | reverse complement strand
CCCTCAAATCCATCAGCATCGCTCTAATACTATTTGCTAGAGATTTTAGGGGGGGGGGGCGCCCCCCAATCCACAATATAGAAAACACTCACAATTAAGAAGAAGAACACCAAAATCTAACGTGATTCGGTTGACAAACTTCGATCTACATCTACGAGCACAATATGAGAAGTCCACTATGTATCAGGAGAACTACGAGAGGAACCACTCAACTCTTGTCTCTCAATCTCTCAACCTCAATATATAATCAACCACTCGTATTCACTTTAAAACCCTCTAAGCTTTCTTTTTACAATATTTTGTATGGACAATGACCCATGAAACCTCTCTCAATCTTGTAAGTTTTCATCAGTGCAAAGACTGTGAAACATCTCACAATCTTGCAATCTTTTGCGTTGACAAAAACTGCAAAACACTCTCCTATTGCACACTGTTTTAAATCTAGTTTACATTGTGTGTCGACTTAGATTACAAGAATAGCGGGTCCCTCCTCCTTTTTTTCTCCTCAGTTTTCCTATACTAATAGAAGGTTGTATATAGGAAAGTCAAAACAATATGCCTAGCCTAACTTATTAATTAGAAGAAGATTGCTCTAATTGGAGAAATTAGAATATAATTTTTTTAGATTTTAGGATTATTTGATTTTACCCTAAATAAAATTAATTCACAAAGTCAATCATGTTATTGCAAAAGCACTATCCTATGTTAGACCCTAGAGGGGGGGTGATTAGGGTCTTATGCTAATCTAATCCGATTAAATGTCAATTAAAAAATACTTAACAAGTATATTCTTGCAAGATAGATATACAAAGAGTTATGTGCAAGAATATGCAATATACACAAGGTGATATATCCTATATGATAGAAATATGTGCAAGGATATATAAACCAACACAAGATGATATATCCTACCAAAGAGATATTCAATATGATGTATGCAAGGATAAGTCAACTAACACAAGGGTAAACAATATGAACTAGATAGTGGATCATATAAATAATGAGCTAATGACAATGGCGATAAGAAATATAAACACAAGTATGAATAAACGCCAAAGCACACTCAAACACAAGATATGATCACGGAGTTCGGACCTTCCGTCCTACGTCTCCGCTCCCCACTCCCGGGGAGAAATCCACTATCACAACCCGGTTTGGAAGCCGGAACTTCTACACACCTCACAGTGTCGGTTTTCAACGCTCACCGAACAACGTCACTCCTCACAATTTTCTTCACGGAGTTCAGTCCCCTCGACCTACGTCTCCGTTCCTCTCCTCTAGGAACTACACACTCGGTTTTCTAGCTCACCGAAAACTTTACAATCTCACAAAGTAACAAATATGAATTTGTTCTCTACAATAGATGAGAACACAATTAAAGCACAACTCAATGTTACAATCACTCACCACCCAACTATACTATGTATGTAAATACTAAAAGCTCAATGTGGGTGTGTGTAACAATGAGTAAATAAAATCAATTCAACTAAACTCAAATATAAAATCTAGCTTAAGAGCAATGATAATCAAACAATTATATAAGTATAAAGCTAGAGTTTGAGTTTAGAAAAACTTCTCTAAAACACAAAGAGGATGATGAAGAAGATTGAGAAAGAATCCCCCAATCTGCAGTAAAGCTTCCTCCTTTGTAAACACAACCCAAACACACTTAAACCAAACTAAAACTGTTTAAACCCTTGTTTAATACTTGGTTTAAAAACTTCTTGATTAACTCTTGAAAAGACATCAGCAATGGGTATTTATACCCACAAGAGATCTCAGCAAAAACACCAGAGCAAAAGACAAAACAGCCCCAAACCAACGGTCAGAAAACTAGCCGTTAGGAGCTGAGGAAGCGCCCGTCGGTCGACCGAAAAAATTCGTCGGTCGACCGAAAATTTCATCGGTCGACCGTACCGGTCGACCGACAGCTTTCTGTCAGCCCAGTGAGATTTTGAGCTCGGGTTCGGTCGACCGGTACGGTCGACCGAATTCTGACATCCCAGAAAAAAAACTGTTTTTGACACATTTAAACAATTTGTAAAATATTCATTTGACTTCTGAAAATTATGAAACTTTGGGAAATGTATATAAACATGAAAACAAACATGTTACAAAAAGAATTTTCCAAATTGCATTTCCCATTTGTGAAAAATCATCATTTTGCAAAGTGGTTCAAAATACGAAAACGTAAACATGTGAAATTTGATATTTTGGTTAAACCATGTTTTGAAACTTTGCACAATGATTATATAGACTTAATAAAATATGTATATGAATATTGTTAAGTCCAAAAGCTAAGAATATGATATTTTCACAAATTTGCATATTCAATGCAATATATTCAAAACGCTAAATATGATTTCATTAAATATAATCTTGTTAAACATGAAATCATATATAGGCATATAAACATGAAACAAAATAGTATTTTCCAATTCTATTCATTTGTTTCATATATAAACTCGAAAATTATTTAAACCAATAACATATATGTATATATATAACTATATATATACAAAAAACAAAACGTGTATGTGTGTATATGATTGAGCTTAAAGTACTAACACACATAATATAAAACTCCTAAACTACATTACCCAAGTAATCTTGATCTTCATTGTAGCTCAACTTGGTACACGTGCGGATGAAGCTTGAACTTGATCTTTAACTTGAATCGCATAGGCTTCAACCCGACATTCCGCCAACCTCCATTGGATATCATCGTTGAAGCTCTATTCCATCCATCCTCCAACAACATTGTTTGTCTACAATAAATAAGAAAACACAAATACTAGACAAACAACATTAGTGGTAAATTGTTTGTTAAACATCATCAAAACAAGAAGGCCAACATCCTAATCATGGATATCCTATGTGTCGTTACATAAACCTGATTTAAAGAATTGATTGTTGGAAAGAGGTGTAGATCAAACCTCTATTCCGACGAGGAGCTCCAGCGAGCTCGAGGGATGGCGTAGCGAGCTCAAATTTTGGCGTTCCCGACCTCGGCGTGTGGGCATCGCGACCTCGGCATTTTGGATCCAACCTCGGCATCTTGGCAGTTCGACCCTCGCGTTTGGAACTCCGACGCTCGCGTCTCGGCACTCCACCCTCGTGTCGAGCTTGTGCGCTGGTGACAGGCTGTCGCCAGCCCATCGTATTCACCTATAAAAGCAACCCCCTCGATGCCCTAGGGTTTGCTTTTTTCCCCCTTCCGTTTTTTCTCCGGCGGCGACCAAAACGCTGAAGCGTTTTCTTCTTTTCCCCCAGCACTTGGGATTTTAGATCTTGAGGGGGGGATTTAAAAGAAAGAGAGAGAAATTAATTAAGGGTTCTTTATTCCTGAAAGGGGTATTCTCAAGAGAGAAATTGAAAGGGTTTATTCCCTTTAATTATTAACACTGTAGCTACAGTGTTCATCTGAGAAATCTCAGTTTTGGGATTTGCTCTTGATTTGTAATTTCTTGTTTGATTAATAAGAAATTTACTGTGTGGCTCCCGAGGACGTAGACAGTTGTCGAACCTCGTAAATCTTGTGTACTTTTCTCTATTCTGCATTTCTGTTGCATTAGGGATTTCGGCGTTAAATTCCCAACAACTGGTATCAGAGCGTGAAATGATCTAGAGGAAGTCAGATTTAAGTGGGAGCCATGGCCGCAGATGAAGGAAAAATGAGACTTGAGAAATTTGATGGAACATATTTTGGATTCTGGAAAATGCAGATAAATGATTATCTGTATCAGAAAAATCTATATCAACCACTAACGGGAAAGAAGCCAGATTCTATGAAGGCAGATGAGTAGAACCTTCTAAATAGACAAGCCCTCGGAGTTATCAGATTGACGTTGACTCGCAATGTTGCGTTCAACATAGCGAAGGAGAAGACCATGGAGGGTCTTATGGCAGCTCTCTCAAATATGTATGAGAAGCCATCAGCCACGAACAAAGTTCATTTGATGCGGCGGTTATTCAATCTGAAAATGGCGGAAGGCGCATCAGTAGCGCAACACCTCAATGAACTTAATACGGTTACAACCCAATTGAGTTCATTTGAGATTGAGTTTGATGAGGAAGTTCGGGCATTAATACTTTTTTCTTCCCTACCAGAGAGTTAGAACACTACAGTCACAGCTGTGAGTAGCTCGTCGGGAAACAACAAGTTAAAGTTCGACGACGTTCGTGATTTAGTTCTCAGTGAGGAGATCCGACGGAGAGAATCGGGTGAAGCTACAACCTCTTCAGTATTACATACAGAGTCAAGAGGTAGAAATTCAACCAGAGAAAATGGACGAGGAAAATCAAACTTCAGAGGTAGATCAAAGGACAGGAGATCCAAATCAAGGAATCCAAGCAACAGCTCGATGGCTATCGAGTGTTGGAATTGTGGAAAGACCAGGCATTACAAGAATCAGTGCAAGTGTGCACAGAAGGAGAAGGAGACGAAGGCAGAGGTGAATGTCACCTCCACTTCAGGAGGAGACGACGTATTGATATGCTCTTTGGAGAGCAAGGAGGAATCTTAGGTGTTAGATTCAGGAGCGTCGTTCCATGCTACCTCTCAGAAAGAATTCTTCGAGAAGTATACCCCCGGAAATCTTGGATACGTATATCTTGGTGATGATCAACCATGTGCTATTGTGGGCAAAGGCATGGTGAAAATTAAGTTGAACGGGTCAGTATAGGAGCTGAAGGATGTCAGGCATATTCCCGACCTGAGAAATAACTTAATATCTGTAGGTCAGTTAGCTGGCGAAGGATATACCACGACCTTCCATGGAGATGATTGGAAGATCTCAAAGGGCGCAATGACAATTGCCCGAGGCAAGAAGACTGGTACCCTGTATATGATAGCAGGTGCACGTTGTCTGATCTCAGTTGCAGCAGGCAATGAGACTTCAAAGCTGTGACACCAAAGACTCGGTCATATGAGTGAAAAAGGGATGAAAATCATGCACACGAAAGGAAAACTCCCAGGACTGCAGTCAGTGGAGATGGATATGTATGAAGAATGGATACTCGGAAAGCAGAAGAAAGTCAGCTTTCAGACAAGTGGCAGAATCCCCAGGAAAGAGAAGCTAGAGCTCGTTCACTCAGATGTGTGGGGACCAACAACCACCGCGTCCATTGGTGGAAAACACTACTTCGTGACTTTTATCGATGATCACTCTCGGAAAGTGTGGGTCTACTTTCTGAAGCATAAGTCAGAAGTATTTGAAGCTTTCAGGAGATGAAAAGCTATGGTCGAGAATGAGACCGGTCTGAGAATAAAGAAGCTCAGGACCTACAATGGTGGTGAATATGAAGACACCGGATTCAAGAAGTTCTACTATGAGCACGGGATCAGAATGGAGAGAACCGTACCCGGCACGCCTTAGCAAAATGGTGTAGCTGAGCGGATGAACCGAACGTTGACAGAGAGAGCCAGAAGCATTCGGGTACAGTCAGGCCTACCGAAGCAGTTCTGAGCAGAAGCGATCAACACAACAGCTTACTTGATCAACCGAGGTCCATCGGTCCCATTGGAGCACAGAATACCAGAGGAGGTATGGTGCGGAAAAGAGGTAAAACTCTCACATCTTAAAGTTTTCGGTTGTGTAGCTTACGTGCATATTGGTGATCAAGGCAGGAATAAGCTTGATCCCAAGTCAAAGAAATGCACTTTCATCGGCTATGGTGAAAATAAGTTCGGCTACCGCATTTGGGACAACGAAAACAAGAAGGTGATCAGGAGCAGAGATGTGATATTCAATGAGAAGGTGATGTACAAGGACATGCACAAGACAGATGACTCAGAGAGCGAGTCAATATTTGTAGATGCAGATGATGTCCCGAGTAACCTCTCGGAAGAACCCACTGCAGAGGGTCCTCAGCCAGAAGAGCCTGTTGGACAAGATGGTGCGCAGGAGCCCGACGCACTAGCTCCGATATTAAGAAGATCTTCTCGTCCTCCTGTACCTAACAGGAGATACATGAACTATCTGTTGTTGACAGATGGTGGGGAGCCTGAAAGCTTTGATGAAGCTTATCAGTGTGGAGATGCGAGCAAGTGGGAGCTTGCAATGAAAGATGAGATGAAGTCTCTCATATCAAACAAGACGTGGGAACTAGCTGAGTTGCCCACGAGTAAAAAGGCACTCCACAACAAATGGGTGTACCGGGTGAAAGAGGAGCAAGATGGTTCCATAAGATATAAGGCCCGGCTAGTTGTCAAAGGTTTCCAGCAGAAGGAAGGAATTGACTACACCGATATTTTCGCTCTCATGGTAAAGCTAAATACTATCAGGACCGTGATGAGTATTGTGGCAATTGATCATCTCGAGCAATTAGACGTGAAGATGGCGTTTCTTCACGGAGATCTAGAAGAGGAGATATACATGCACTAGCTAGAAGGTTTCTCTGAAGAAAAGAAGAAGAACCTGGTATGCAGACTCAAGAAGAGCTTGTATGGCCTGAAACAAGCCCCAAGGCAGTGGTACAAGAAGTTTGACGGCTTCATGCACAAAGAAGGTTTCCAGAAGTGCAATGCCGACCACTGTTGCTACTTTAAGAGATATCAGTCCAGTTATATCATCCTACTACTGTATGTTGATGATATGTTGGTTGTAGGAGCAGATATGAAGGATATCAAGAATTTTAAGCAGCAGCTGTCAAAGGAGTTTGACATGAAGGACTTGGGTTCAGCAAAGAAGATCCTTGGAACGTAAATCACGAGAGATAAGAAGAGAGGTCTCTTGCAGTTATCTCAGACGGAGTACATCAACCGTGTTTTGCAGAGATTCAACATGGGCAATGCCAAGCCTGTGAGCACACCCTTAGCTAGCCATTTTCGTCTATCAAAGGATCAGTCTCCTCAGTCAGAAGAAGAGAAAGAGAGTATGGCTCGGGTTCCTTACGCCTCAGCTATCGGAAGCTTGATGTACGCTATAGTCTGTACGAGACCAGACATTGGCCATGCAGTGGGAGTGGTCAGCCGGTTTATGTTGAATCCAGAAAAAACTCATTAGGAAGCGGTCAAGTGGATTCTGAGATATCTACGAGGCACCACACAGAAGTATTTGCACTTTGGTAAGGGAGAGGTGGAAGTGCAAGGGTACGTAGATGCAGACTTTGGAGGTGAAGTCGATCACCGAAGAAGCACCACCGGCTATGTATTCACCGTCGGAACTACAGCTATTAGTTGGATGTCACAGATACAGAAGATCGTTACCATATCCACTACAGAAGCTGAGTATGTTGCAGTGACTGAACCCAGTAAAGAGATGATATGGCTTCAGGGTTTGTTAACAGAGCTGAGACTCAAACAGGAGAAGAATGTTTTGCACAGTGATAGCCAGAGTGCGATACACTTAGCGAAGAATTCAGCATTTCATTCTAGAACGAAGCATATTGCGCTTCGGTACCACTTCATCAGATCCCTGTTGGAAGATGACGTGTTAAAACTGGAAAAGATTCCAGGAAGTAAGAATCTAGCAGACATGTTAACAAAGACGGTGACTGTTTAGAAACTAGAGTTGTGCGCAACTTCAGTTGGCCTTCATGCATAGATGATGAGGGCGGAGCCACACAGGAGAGGAGCTTGATGAGATAGCCTGTTGACGGCGGTTTGCTCTCCAAGTGGGAGATTGTTGGAAAGAGGTGTAGATCAAACCTTTATTCTAACGAGGAGCTCCAGCGAGCTCGAGGGATGGCGCAGCGAGCTCAAATTTTGGCGTTCCCGACCTCGGCGTATGGGCATCGCGACCTCGGCGTTTTGGATCCGACCTCGGCGTCTTGGTAGTTCGACCCTCGCGTTTGGAACTCTGACGCTCGCGTCTCGGCACTCCGCCCTCGCGTCGAGCTTGTGCGCTGGTGACAAGCTGTCGCCAGCCCATCGTATTGGCCTATAAGAGCAACCCCCTCGATGCCCTAGGGTTTGCTTTTTTTCCCCTTCCGTTTTTTCTCTGGCGGCGACCAAAACGCAGATGCGTTTTCTTTTTTTTTCCCCAGCACTTGGGATTTTAGATCTTGAGGGGGGGATTTAAAAGAGAGAGGGAGAGAGAGAGAGAGAGAAATTAATTAAGGGTTCTTTATTCCTTTTGAAAGGGGTATTCTCAAGAGAGAAATTGAAAGGGTTTATTCCCTTTAATTATTAACACTGTAGCTACAGTGTTCATCTGAGAAATCTCAGTTTTGGGATTTGCTCTTGATTTGTAATTTCTTGTTTGATTAATAAGAAATTTACTGTGTGGCTCCCGAGGACGTAGGCAGTTGCCGAACCTCGTAAATCTTGTGTACTTTTCTCTATTCTGCGTTTCTGTTGCATTAGGGATTTCGGCGTTAAATTCCCAACATTGATATTCTCCAATTATCATCTAATTGGAGAAATCTAAATCAAGCCATTATGATCTAAAACAATATTATATTCATTGCTTTCTAGTGATAGAGATGATCTAATTAAGTCTTTTATCTATAACTAAACTGTCGTTATGCCCCGTTAAACTAAGATCTCAACCTCTCAAGCAACCATTAAAACTTTTGATAGCACATCTCCTTGCATTTATTAGGCTAAACACTTAGGTTAGAGTCAAATTTGATGTCACGTACACATTGAAGAGGACTGTAAGTGTCTAGGCTCTTTCAAGGCATTTGTCATTGCTAAAGGACCCCCTTGACAATTTGTGCATCTCCTAGGGCTTTTGCTTGCTTGCTAACTCGGTATTGAGTTGTCCCTTAGTGAGGAAGCCTGTATCCAAGCCAATAATTATTAGGGTTTGTGGTCCGAGGTGACTGTAGATCACGTGGGTACTTATGCTGTCAAATTGTTTGGTCTGTTTATGAAAATGAGTCGCAACACTCGCATTAATCTAGACTTCAATTGTCAATTGAGAACATAAGGTTATTCTTTGTTGATACAAATAAGCATTTATTTGACACTTGGCATTCCTTATCCATATCAAGGAAGAAATAATAATAATAATAATATCAACGATGACCACCATGTTGTGCGCGGCGGAAGCTTCTTCGGGCAACACACAATAACTAGAACTAAACCACTAACAATATGCAAACCACAATCACAGCAAGAACAAGCAATTTACGTGGTTCGGCAAGTTGCCTACGTCCACGGGGCAAGGAGGGGGGGAGATTTCACTACTAGAAAACAAGGGAATACAAATAGGGTTACAAATCTCTCGGACCAAACCCTAAAACCAAACACTTGATCTCTCAAAACTCTCCCACAATTGGATGCAATAAATCTCCCTTGGTGGCTGCTCAAAATCGTCCTTAGGATACCCTAACAAAACATGTTTAGGGTATTTATAGATTACAAAACGAACCGAGTCAAAAACCTGAACCAACTGAAATCCGATTCGTCGGGCGACCCGCCCGGTCGACCGCGACCAATTCCGGTCGACCGGCCCGGTCGACCGATCATCTTCCAGGCAGATGCTGAGAAATCCAGAAACTCGTCGGTCGACCGCGCCGGTCGACCGATTCAGAACAGAAACACCTTCGGTCGTCCGGGCCGGTCGACCGTCGCCAGAGCTGAAGCACAGTAAGCCTTGTGCACGAATGCGGTCGACCGGACCGGTCGACCGCCGCCTTCTTCTCCTGATTCTGCTGCTGCTGATGTGATTTTCTGCAATTCCTTCAATTCTCCACCTCGGCGAATGTTTCCACCAAAACTGAGCCGACACCAAACCATCCAATGGTCCCTCAACAAGTCAGGGAACCAATCTAGAGCTGAAACGTGATCTCCCCCGTCTGGATCAACTGATCAAACCGGCTGCATCTGAAAGACTGCCTACGTATCCTCTTGCCCAAGGAATCAAGCCGAACGTAGTTCACCAAAATGGCCTCCAAAGGCCTCAGCACCGAAGGATATTCAAAAGCTTCAAACAATGACCAAATTTCACACCTGAAACAACTTTGGTCAACATATCCGCAGGGTTGTCACTTGTGTGGACCTTCTCCAATATGACATCTCCATCATCCAAGACGTCCCGTACAAAGTGGAATCTGACGTCAATGTGCTTCGTGCGCGCATGATAAACCTGGTTCTTCGCCAAATAGATAGCCGACATGCTATCACAATATACCCGAATAGTCTCCTGAGCGATCCCCAAGTCCTCTAATAAACCACGCAACCACAAAGCCTCCTTAATAGCTTCAGTAACTGCCATATACTCTGCCTCTGTAGTAGAGAGAGCCACTGTGGACTGAAGCGTGCAACGCCAACATACAGGTGCACCTGCTAATGTAAAAGCATAACCTGAAGTAGACCGGCGTTTGTCAAGATCTCCAGCATAATCTGAATCCACGTATCCAATACAATCCTGCCCATCCTTCTCATCCTTCTGAAATACTAAACCAACATCCACGGTGCCTCGAACATACCGTAGAATCCACTTCACGGCCTCCCAATGACCCTTCCCGGGGTCGTGCATGTATCTCGATACCATGCTCACGGCCTGTGATAAATCTGGCCTCGTACACACCATCGCATACATCAAGCTACCTACTGCACTGGCATATGGGACCTTCTGCATATAATCTCTGTCCTCAACAGAAACAGGTGACATCAACGCTGAAAGCTTGAAGTGGGGAGCCAACGGTGTACTAACAGCTTTTGCATTTCCATCAAAGCTGAATTTCTTCAACATCTTCTGCAAGTAGCTCTTCTGAGTAAGCTTCAAACTCCCACTCACCCTGTCTCTCTCGATCTCCATACCCAATATCTTCTTTGCCTCTCCAAGATCCTTCATCTCAAACTCGGATGATAACTCCTCTTTCAGCTTTCGAATAGCCGAAGAATTCCTGGAAGCAATAAGCATATCATCAACATATAAAAGCAAATATATGTGCTCACCATCCTGTAGCTTGTGCATATAAACACATGGGTCATATGGGCTCCTCGTGTACCCTCGGCCAATCATAAAGTCGTCGAATCTCTTATACCACTGTCTTGGTGACTGCTTCAAACCATAAAGAGACTTCTTCAGCTTACAAACCAAATCTTCCTTTCCTGCAGCTTTGAAACCCTGGGGTTGTGCCATGTAGATCTCCTCATCTAAATCACCGTGTAGAAAGGCTGTCTTCACATCCATCTGGACCAAATCCAAATCCAACTGTGCCACTAACGCCAATAAAATCCGAATCGACGAATGCTTTACAACGGGTGAAAATACCTCGTTGTAATCAATGCCCTCAAGCTGTGCATATCCCTTGGCAACTAATCTGGCTTTGAACCGAATGTCCCCAATAGAAGATCCCTCCTTCTTCGCATATACCCACTTGCAACCAATAGATTTCTTACCCTTAGGTAGATGTGCAAGTGCCCAAGTGTCGTTCTTCTGAAGAGACTTCATCTCCTCCTCCATAGCTTCCCTCCACCTGATCGAATCGGGGCTAGATTCTGCCTCCCTGAATGTGGCTGGAACCATATCATCAACGACCTCTACTGATAATGCATATGCGACCATGACATCATTATACCTAGCTGGCCGACGAATCTCTCTCCTCGGTCTATCTGCTGCAATGGTCCTCTGAACATGACCCTGTTCCTGAGTCCCATGATCCACTGTACCCTCGGTCTGCCCAACTATCAACTCATCTCCTCCCAGTGTCACCTCTGTAGGAGTCTCAATGGATACAGTACTCTCTGGAGTGGGTGGAGTCACATCAACCTCCACCTGCTGCGATATCTCTCCAGTCTGGTCTCCCTTCACCTGCTGAGGGGCTCGAGGCTTCATCATGTACGCCTCGTCAAATGTGACATCTCTGCTAATAACTATCTTCTTGTCCTGTGGATCCCATAACTTGAAGCCTTTGACTCCATCTCTAAATCCCACAAAGACAGCTTTCCTCGCTCTCGGATTTAATTTGCCATCACTGACATGATAATAAGCTGGACACCCGAATATCCGAAGCGACTCATAGTCACTAGCCACCGAACCAAACCAACGCTCCAAAGGAGTCTTCCCGTCTATCGCAGTGCACGGCAACCTGTTCACGAGATGGCTCGCATAAACTAACGCCTCGGCCCAAAAGGATCTAGGCAATCCACTCTGCGTCATCATACATCGCACCTTCTCCAGCAAGGTACGGTTCAATCTCTCAGCCACCCCGTTCTGTTGCGGTGTCTCTCGAACTGTGAAGTGTCTCCTGATGCCGTGATCCCGGCAAAACTGCAGAAACGGATCACTCTTGTACTCTCCGCCATTATCTGAACGTAGAGTCTTCACCTTTCTACCTGTCTGCAGCTCCACTTTCTTTTTCCACTCCACAAAAATATCCAGGACCTGATGTTTATGCTTCATCGGGTATACCCAATTCCTCCTGGAATAGTCATCAATGAAAGTGACAAAATAGTTGGCCCCTCCAAGAGATGTGTTCTTGGAAGGACCCCAAACATCTGTGTGAATATAATCCAATGTACCTCGGGTATTATGAACAGCGGTGCCAAACTTCACTCTCGTCTTCTTCCCAAGTATACAATTCTCACACAGCTCCATCTTGCAGGTCTTAGCACCCTTCAATAGTCCCTGTTTCGCCAAAGACTGTAGGGACTTATCTCCTGTGTGTCCAAGTCTCATGTGCCATAAAGTGGTAGTGTCCTCCTCTGTAGTGATAGAAGCTGCCAGACCCCCTGTAACTGTCTTGCCCTTCAAGTAGTATAGGTTGTTTTCCCTGACTCCTCGCATCACCACCATAGAACCCTTCGTGACCTTCACTGTAGCATCCTCTAAGATCACTCGATATCCTGCTGCCTCCAAAGTCCCAAGAGAAATGATGTTCTTCGTCAACTGCGGCACGAACCTCACTTCCTTCAATTCCCTCACTACACCGTCATGCATCCTGATCCGGACTGAACCAATACCACCAATAGGACATACGTGGTCATTACCCATAAGCACGACATCCCCTCTCTCCAGCTCCTCAAAGCTAGAGAACCACTCCCTCTTAGGGCATATGTGATATGTAGCTCCCGAATCCATCATCCACTCCGTGGAATCCGCATAGCAAACTGACGGTAACGCAGGGCATGAATAGCCTGAAGAGTCTGAATCTGAATGCTCACCAATAGCTTTTGCAACATTCACTTCTGAAGCTTGTGTAGCTTTCCCTTTATTCTTCCCGGCTTTTTCTTTCCACTTTGGGCAGTCAATCTTCCAATGTCCTTCTTCTTTGCAATACCGACATTGATTTCTACCAACACTCTTATAGGCACTCCTATTCTTTGACTTTGAGCGGTTGAACTGACGACGGTTTGGATCTCGGCCTCGAACTGCTAACGCATCTCCCGATGCCTTCTCGGAGGGTTCACCATCACTCTTCCTCAACTCATAGTTCACCAAAGCTGAGGTCACCTCCTTGTAACTAACTGTAGTTCTTCCATTGATCATAGTGAGAACGAACGTACCATAATCATCTTCGGGCAATGAACACAGAAGTAGCATCGCCTTGTCTTCATCCTCAACTATAATATCCACATTGGTCATATCTGAAAGTAGCTTAGTGAAGTTGTTGACATGCTCCCTGATGGAAACCCCTCTCTTCATCTTGAACTGGTAAAATCTCTTCTTCAAGTGAAGCCGATTCTCAATGCTCTTCGTAAGATATTTCTCATTGAGTGTTTCCCACATCTTCTTCGCCGACGTCTCGTTCATGACATCATAAATAAGATCCGGCGTCAAGCATGACCTAATAACACCACAAGCTCTACTGTTCATCTTTTTCCAAACCTTATCCTCCAACTCCACGGGTTTCTCTTTTAACTCAAGAGTCTCCTCCAAATTCTGTGCATCCAAGGCATCCATCACCTGACACCTCCACAATCCAAAATTGATCTTGCCATCGAACTTCGGAACATCAATCTTCGTGTTATTGATGCTCAGACTCTGTATCGCCTTTGTTAGAGACGGACCTGATGTGCTTGCATCTCCCATGTTGTCGATCTAGCTCTGATACCAATTGTTGCGCGCGGCGGAAGCTTCTTCGGGCAACACACAATAACTAGAACTAAACCACTAACAATATGCAAACCACAATCACAGCAAGAACAAGCAATTTACGTGGTTCGGCAAGTTGCCTACGTCCACGGGGCAAGGAGGGGGGAGATTTCACTACTAGAAAACAAGGGAATACAAATAGGGTTACAAATCTCTCGGACCAAACCCTAAAACCAAACACTTGATCTCTCAAAACTCTCCCACAATTGGATGCAATAAATCTCCCTTGGTGGCTGCTCAAAATCATCCTTAGGATACCCTAACAAAACATGTTTAGGGTATTTATAGATTACAAAACGAACCGGGTCAAAAACCTGAAGCAACTGAAATCCGATTCCTGATCTGAAGCACAGTAAGCCTTGTGCACGAATGCGGTCGACCGGACCGGTCGACCGCCGCCTTCTTCTCCTGATTCTGCTGCTGCTGATGTGATTTTCTGCAATTCCTTCACACCACGACGACAACAATAATAAAATAATTTTATTCAAAATTGTAGCCTTAGATTGCCAAGGCCTTCGGGTTACACTATAGCAATACCTCTTGCAATGCATGAAATATTTGTTGGATGGAAAAGCTAGTCATTTTATCTCTACATATCTAGGTGAACTTTCTGTTGTTTTTTTTTCTTTTTTCTTCTTTTTCCTTTTTCCTTTTTTTAAGATAAACTTGAATTGTCGAGGTATTGAATTTTGTGGACCGGAGATGAAATGAGTCGCACAGTTTTTTTTTTTTTACTTCATTTTCAATCGAACAGTCGTTCTTTTTATATATATATAAAAAAGCCATTCTTCTTGATATTGATAAGCTCTCACTCCGCGCGAGTCATTTCCATCAGTAGCAAAAAAAAACTAGTCACACCTGAAATAATTGCAGCCTGTGATCGTCATGAACATTGCTGTGGCTCAGTAGTAAAACCTCTCCCGGATTTGCTTAGATAAGATTTGGAAGATATTTAACACCAGAATTTTCAATAGTTTTATCTCTAGAGAGTTGCATGATTGCTTGACATACTGAATTATTTGGCTGAAGACAGAAAAGAATCACTCTCTTTAGACATGGTCTTCAATTGCGAATAATCATCTTTTTTTTTTTTTTGCTAAAACAAATAAGCTTTTCTTAGGCCCTAATATGATTGCTTGACATATCGAATTATTTGGCTGAAGACGAAAAGAATCACTCTCTTTAGACATGGTCTTCAATTGCGAATAATCTTCTTCTTTTTTTTTTCTTTTTTTTTCTTTTTTGCTTAAACAAATAAGCTTTTCTTAGGGCCTAATATGATTCTAAACAAGTAGTGCATATAAAATTAACTCTTGCTTAGGGTCCGCTTGGTTCTCTGTTTTTGGGTGGGAAAGAGCTCGAAAGCTGCCACAGATAGGAGATCTGTGGCAGCTCTCGAACTCCTCCGAAACCAACCAAATGGACCCTTAGTTGCATGAAATTGAAGCCGAAAAGCATAAGCGTTCACGGAACCAATTATGAGACAAGGTGACGCGTAACAGGACCAGCTATCGGAAAGAGATCAAACACGATACACTTGTTTCTCTCCCAGAGAGCTAACGCAGTAGAACCACAACCTTTAATCTTCAGTCTCCGTCGAGAACAGTCATTGCTGATACAGATAAGCCTTCCCCGGGACTAAAATCATCCTTCGCGGTAAAGCCTCCCTCAACAACAAGATCTTGATTTCTGCTTATAACAAAAGTTATGGAAAGAGATTGAAAACACAAGATTTCGACTGACGACCTTTTCTCCGGGGATTTAACATCTTCGGGAGTCTCAACCAATTTTTCCCGACAAGTAGCGTCGTTGATGACGACCTTTCATCACCTCAATCATAATCAGGGTCACGTCTGACAGCGCACCACATTCTTCTTCCTCCTTTCAATAATCCGACAATCAAGCGCGGCAAATCTGTACGTTGCTGATCCCCATCAAAGCGCGGCAAATTTGTATTTTCACTAGTTTTAATCAAATTTTTTTACAGGTTTTGTTCCTGCTGAAAGGGAATGCCATCCGCACAACTGCTCAGAGAATCTGACCATCATTCCTAGTTGGGTAGCACTAGGGGCACACCTCCAACCACAACCCTCTCTCTCATTTGTTACAGTGCACCGGGCTCCACATGAGATTTTAAATTTTAATTAAAATCACATGTGAAGCCCGGTGTACTGTAGCAAATGAGAGAGGGGGTGTGGTTGAGATTGAGGTTGGAGTTGTGCCTCTATCATTTTCCTTCCTAGTTAGGTAACATCTTTCGATCAAATCTGATTGTTCTATGTAACTATTACTTGAATTGATTAATTGCTTTACTCTATTTAATTATTACTTATATATCGATTGTTTTATTTTTAAAAAGTTTGTTTTTTCAGTCGAATCAAATTTCTTAACGCTCCCGGCTCATTTATTACTGAATCACACTCTCCAATTTTAATTAATTAATTAATTATTTATTTATTTTATTTTTATTACTGTTATTATTATTATTATTATTATTATTTTGACATGTATCCGATAGCTCGAGTTTTTATCTACCAATCGGATTGCACCAAGATTGGCATTTCCTAGTCAGGGCTCAAATTATGACGAAGGCAGGTATAATTCGTGAAATCATTCTCATCTGAGATTCATCTTACGCAGTCACATTTCATATTGACTCATGTGTGACCCGTCACGGTCCTATAATGTCACTTTTTGGCGTGGGGAATATATGCGAGGGGACCCTCAGGCCCACACCTCTTCACAAATCATTGCACAACAAGTTGGGAAATTATGTGATTCTAAAGAAAGCCACATGTGAGATACAAAGATTCATATGTTCTGCCACGGAGATCAGTACCAACGGAAATCTTAGTTGGCAAATAAGACCAGCCAAATTGTGTCCAACCCCGAATGATGATATAGCCCACAAGACTACGTTGCCCAATTTCTGCTGGCAAATAACTCAGACACCCAAATTTACATTTACACTTTACACCTAATTAACAACATGATTGCAAGACTAACCAGGGTGCTGGGTCAACCCAAGAGACTGTCCAACGCTCACAGACAAAAAACACAAGTAGATACAAATGAGTCCGGCACCCAAAACCCTATCAAGCTTCATCCCCCTCCTCGGAAGAACCACGAGAGCCCAGAGCAAGCCAGCAATGAGAAACCCAATTGTCTGAAAAAGCGTAGTATCCTTGGGAATAACCCTAGGACTAGGGTACCCAGCCCAAGAGAAGAGCACAAAGGAGATTCCCAAGCCAGACAAAGTGTTGAAGATGGGCCCACCATAACACGCGGATATCGCAACCTGGACGCCACTTGAGCCACCCTTAACGGCAACTGCAACGTTTGCTATGAGATCACTCAAAGAGTTACCCCATGCTAAGACGGTGAGTCCTAAAATCGAAGGGCTGATGTTTAAGATAACTCCAAACGAGACCAAGAGAGAGACCAACTCCTCAGCTAGAATGTAGGTCCAAGTGACGCTCATCAAGAATCCACCAGCAAGCCATGGGAACTGAATCCTTGTTGGTGGCCTCTCTTTGTCAGTCTTCACAATTGCAGCAACTCCAAAGGTGACTCCTATTATGACACCAGAGAGAGAGACTAGCAAACTCTGCTTAGAGCCTAATTCCTCCCTCTTTGAGGCACAAAGAGCTGCCAAAAGCATAGGAGAGAGAGTTACAGAGATGACTGCAAAGGGCTTGGACCATCTCTCTCCATTGATGTCTGGTATTGTTAATCTCCTGGGTAGGTACAGAGGAAGCTCCAGAAAGCAGAGAATTCTGCTGAAGAAGCAGAAGAGTTTGTTCGGTTTTTGTTCAACTTTGTAACTCACGAGAGGGGCATACAGTTCTCCCTTGGTTGGTAAAATAGGGTCGGAATCGAAATATGATATCGGTTCTTCCTCTTTACTGAAGATATGGGTCACAGACACAAGGAAGACGTAAACTAAGTATAGCGAAGAAAAGGCCATGGCACTCCACAGATTGATCTTCCCATACACTAAGATTGCTAGTAGGATCAAAAGAACAAAGAGAAGGAAGCAAGCATCCCGAATAAAGCAGGCCTTATCAATTGTAATTTCCCTTAGAGTGGTGCAAATGCTAATAATTCCTACTACTACACTTGAAACAAAGAAAGCCCCACCTAAGACACAATTGAGTCCTACAAGGTTTGTAGACTCCGCTCCCATGAAGGAGACGATGCTTGAGAAGACATCGGGTGCTCCATTGCCTAGAGAAAGAAGGGTTACTCCAGCAATTGCAGGTGAGAGCTTCAAGAGCTTCGATAAGGCCTCCAAATTCGAGCAAAAGTAGCAAGCAGTCGTATTGCCCAATAAATAGAATAGCAGTATGAGCCAGAGAACCAGGATGCTGTAACCAAAGACGGGAGATCCGCCACAGATGCAGTAGAAGAGGTGAAGATAGTCTATGTATCCTTCAGGGTTGCATTGTGAATTAGAAATCAGGTAACTGCACTTTGCTTCATGGCTTTTAAGCTTATGGAGGCCGCTACAGCCATCATTGGCATCACTAGATAAATAAATGGCATTAGAATTTGTGGGTTTTCGAAGAGGATGAGATGTATGGAACCAAATTGCGGAGTAGTAGAGAAGTAATAGGAGAAATGATGTATTAAGGAAGATAGAGGGAGAACTTGCCATGAGAAATTAAGGATGAAATCTGGGAATATTCTTACTCCTAGCGGCAGAAATCTAAGGTTTTAGGTGAGGAGAAGAGAACGTGCTCATGACATTAAAGAAGAAGAGGGGGGGAGGGGGGGATTTCCCATAAAGATTGCACGCCAGAGACTTTTAAACAGAGGGGGTGGGGGGTGCCATACCTGACAATAGGATAAGTTTGGTACACAAGCTAGAAAAAAAACAAGGTTAAAAATGCTCGAGATGGGTCAAAGGAGGCCTACTTCCTCATTGTTGTCAGCTTTCTGTGGTATCTACCTAGAGAGATGATAAAGAGAAAAATGGCTAAAGCACACATTACCTGCCAAAAAGGCATATATCCGTAATCATCATGTCTTTTAATTCATTTTTCATTAGGAGATTTGAATAATAAAGGGATTTTCAGTCGAGCATAAATACATCAACAGAGACTTAGGAGCTTGCATCAGCGAATAATTACTGACTCCAGAAGGAATCAAATACCTCCAAAGCTACACCCAAATATTTGTGATAACTTTGGGGATCAAACCTGTGTATATGGCATATATAGATATATTGCATCAGGATGTGGTGGATAAAAGATCAAGAACAAAACAATTGCCAAGACTAAGTGGACAATAAATCAAATTTTCATCAAAATAAGGCTTATAATATCGAACATGACGATTAACTATCATAATTGGATGCTTTCCAATAGATTGTGTGTGTGTGCGCTCGCGCGCATGTTTGTGTGAAGGAGACTGATTAACCAAGATGCATTGAAGGGAAGCCATGCACAATACAACTGGTCAGTCTATTACTTAGGGTAGCAATTATAATTAATACACCAGTACTCAAAGACATAGGATATGAAGAAATATGAGTCCAGGATGAAAGACTTAACAGGTGCCACTTTCTGATTCCTAATTATATAATATTTTCATTCATGAACACATGCAGACTACTAGGCAAAGTCACAGAAAATAATGTCTTGTTTAAAGTATTGACATGCTGAGGAAAATATATCAATGGAAATCATTGCTTCCGAAGATTAAAAAATAACCGAACATCATCCAATATAAGTGAAAAACTATATTGTGGAATATGATGTTAATTGCAATTGGAGAAATGCAGAGATTTAACCGTACATAGCAGGTAAAACACAACCTAAAGCTAGATACCACTATATCGGGTTTATCACTATAATCAGCGGCAGAAGTCTTTTGCTAGAATATACCCATATCCTAAAAGGGGGGAAAGATATTGCAAATTGCTGACAGATTTGTAAACAGATGCACCACGTTAATCTTATTATCAATTTTGCATGCCACTTGGCCTCTCCAACAGAGAGTCCTGGGAGCTGTTACTTAATGTAATTCTTCTCTCAGAATCTCAGAACCATCCATAACTACCATTGGTCTCTTCTACAATGTGGGGTCACTCTTATTTAGCTCCGTTCACTGTTGGCATTCAAAGTGAAACATAGAAAGACATCAGCAAAAGCAAACCCATCACAGTTCCATAAATACATTCATGACTCTCTCTCTCTCTCTCTCTCTCTCTCTCTCTCTCTCTCTCTCTCTC
>BQKN01001072.1:384843-413745 GCA_022839385.1 Asparagus kiusianus | reverse complement strand
TCTCTCTCTCTCTCTCTCTCTCTCTCTCTCTCTCTCTCTCTCTCTCTGCCTGTTTCTTTCTTCTGTTACAAAGCTATTCAATAGCTCTGCACAAGATTATGTCCACTATGGTGCGCAAGAGGAAAATGTGCTTTCTAGAGAGAGGGGAGATGTATCACTCAGTGGATCTGTTCTACCGTCAGAGAAGCATGGAATTTGACTAGGAATGAAGAGTAGTTTGTGCATCCCTTTGGGGTGCAAAAGGAAAATGTGCTTTCTAGAGAGAAGGGTGACGTGCTTTTCTAGAGAGAGGGGAGATGTAGCACTCAGTGTATCTGCTCTACTGTCAGAGAAGCATGGAATTTACCTAGGAATGGAGGCTAGTTTGTGCATCCTTTTGGGGTGCACAAGGAAAGCCCAATATTAGGGGAGGGATATGTGATAGTATATGGCTTTAGTTGTCCAGAGATGCAAAGAATCTGAACTAAGCACTAGAGAATGGTAAAAGGGAGAAGACCTAAGATGACCAGAATAGCAAGAAATATTTAGAGATGTTGGTTGTGACTGGTTACAGGTCTCTGTCCAATCCTATACTCGTGAGAGACTAAAATTTAATTCACTATAGTTAGTTCATTCATTAATTTCCTTGTTAATGTCAAATCTTCTCTTTTTTTTTTTTTTTTTTGTGTCCCAGCACTTCCATAGAGAAATGAGAGGGTTGGTTTGATGGAAAAGACTGATATACCATAATTGAAGAAGAGTTTCAAATAGATTTCATATAATTGAGTTTGGCATTGTTAGTTATACCATAACCTGTGTAGATTTTTTTTATTTGGCATTTTTTGGTTATATCATAGAGTTGCAAATTATAAAGAACGCTGTTTGGCAAAGAACAGTTAATTTATATGAAAATAATAGCTCCCCAAGGCGCCCCTCACAATCAATGAGAGCAAAAAAATTAATGAAGATGAGACGGAATGACCAAGGAGTGAACTTCCCATGTTATCTCTGATTATGAAATTCTGTTCCATCAGTCAAAGTCTAACTTGCATCCCCATTATCTACCTCTTTTAATTCAGAAGACCTAGGTTTTCACAAAGACTAAAAAGTCATTATCACTATTTTCATATAAATTGCAGAACATGCATCTATATCTCTACCAAACCCACTCTACAAAAAGATCATGTTATTGCTCTAAATGTTAGTCCACACCATGCTAAACCCCATACCCACTACAAAAAAAATTATGTTATTGCTATAAATAGTAGCACATACCATGCTAATGCACAATAGATCGTAATGGCATCACAAATGCGAATTATGACAGTACTTTGACACAAACACCACAAGGTGATGAATAGAAACTGTTTCAAATTTCTCAGCAAGAGTTTGGAATGCCATATCTGCTGTCAAATTACTTTAGTTAATTTATTTAAAAAAGGACTTGCTTTCAATTAGATGGATACAACTACTTAAAACTTAGCTCAATCTGCAACATTCAAGCAAAAGTTGGCAACTTATGGATGTGGAAACAATTGCTCAAGATGAGGGATCATTCTGTAAATCATTTTGGAGGTATCAACTCTCTCCTCTCTAGTATTCAGGATTGTAGTATCAATGGCAAACTTATTCTATCAATATTATACTCTGCATATACCCCTGTTTTGACCTCTCCTTCATTGTTTAGAACTGTTTCGAGGTTATTTAATATCCATAGACACTCTTTTATCTTATGGCTACCCGTACAGTCAGATACTTACAAGGGATCAGCTGTGCCATATAAAAATAATTTCTTCACCTTAAAGTGTTCTTTGCTCACATAACAATGATGAAAGCCACGCACATCCCTTCTTCTCATGTACATATTCTATGGAACTTTGGAATGCTCTTATGGATTGGGTTGGTTTTGATTGGAAAACTTGCAATTGTGGATTGCTTATTAACTGGTATTCTAGGAACTTGAAGGGAAATGGATTAAAGCAAAAACTGTGAAGGATGCTGATATCAGCTGCTGTTTATTATGCAGAAGGCTAGAAGCTGTGAGGTGCTAATCAGAGTGATTAAAACTTTCCTTTCGATTATTCCGAACAGCAGATAGAAGATGCATATAAAGACCGGGTGAACAGATTGTGAGAACTTCTTTTATTATCTTTTGTAATGTGTGATGTATTTTGTTCCCTCGATCTACCTGAGTCTTGATGTACATAAAACTTCAAATATGGGAAACGAAGTAAAAATTTTCATTGACCAAAAAAAGAAACTGTTTGAAATTGCCTCCAAAGACAGTTCACTTGTAGTCGCTGCACTTAACAATTCTTTCCACACATCACAAGCAACGAATATTGGCATAGGTGGGAAAAGCTTATGTGATTGCCCACAAGGAACCACTGGCTCTTACCTGACAGGCTAACCTTATCAAGAATATCATTAAATATGAAGCAAAGAGAACCAAGCACCAGGACAGTATGCTAATCTAAACCTCACAACTTTGTTTATAAGTGGTTATACACTGATTACTGTAGAGCCACATTATGGAGTTATTTTGCCTAGAAATTGTGCTTCCAGCATAGAAGGAAAATAGCAAGAACGTTACCTTCTGCCTTCTGATTGTTTTACATCATGTTTGAAGGTAATGGGCACTCTCACAAACTCAAACAAACAAGAAAGGAGGGGAGAGGAAGTCACGAAGATGATTTTTCTTTGGTTTAAATGACTTGACTAAACTAGATGCAACGTATAGATACTTATACAACTAAAAGATGAATCTTGATTCAAAACATTAAAGATAGAAGATTCTTGAGATCTGATACATGCATCTATGAATAACTAAGTCCATTAAGGCAGAATTTTGCGTAAAGTGAATAGTCTCCACTTAAATGTTAATAACTTTCTCCAGAAAGTTCCATATTCCAAATTCTTTGAATCATTAGAAACTAGACAGATGGAGCTTTACAATGAGTCCTCATTCATCCTATTTGGTAAGGTATAATCAGATCAAATGTCTCCTTAAATTTGATGTAAATGCGCAGTCAGTAACTTTGTTTATATTCAAGACCCTCGTAAACTTGAACCTTTCTAGACTCAATCTGAAACTATGAAACCTTCTAGACTCAATCTGAAACTATGAAACCTATCATATTTCAAAGGCTTTATAAAAATGTCAGCAACTTGATCCACAGACTTCACATATTTCAACTCAACTTCCCTCTCCTAATGCACTCCCAAATAAAATGATATCTTTTGTCAATATCCTTTAATTTGATCATGAAAAATTGGATTCTTTGCTAAAGCTTGAGCCGACTTTTCGCCATTCATGGTCTTCGTAGCATCGCCTTGTTCCTAATGAAGTTTCTTCAGCAATATTCCTAATATAGCACGGCAAGCACAAGAGGTGGTAGCAACATGCTCGGACTTGCAGGTAGAGAGTATGACTATGAGTTGATTCTTTGAACTCCATGGAACTGCATTATTTACCATAAAGATACAAAGCCAATAGTATTCTTTCTATAAACATCTCCCACAAAATCACTTTCACAATAATCCATAAACATGAAATCATTGGACAATGAGTTTTATTAAAAAAAAATCTCATAGTCTAGAATACCTTTGAGGTAACAATGAATCCTCCAGGCTGCCAATATGTGTGATTCAGTAGGATTCTCCATGAAGTGGCTCACCAGTCCAAGCTCAGATACGATGTCCAGAAAATCAAGTATCTTAAACTACCAACAATACTCTTAAGATCTTATACATGCATATAATAATATCTAAGTCGATGAATGCAAAATTTAGAGTAAAGTGAACAGTCTCCAATTAAACCCTAATAACTTTCTCTAGATATCCAATTTCTAAATGGTTGACATGCAAAGTTTTTCAACGAGTCCTCATTCATCCCCTTTGGAGTATAACAGTTCAATGGTCTCCTCGAATTTCATCCTCAACACACATTGGATTAGGTGAATAGCTAAGAACTATGAAGGACCCGGATTGATGCTCTAACCGTTGGATGTGAGCATCCGTACCTGAGGAAGAACACTCTGAAGTTTCATTGTGATCAGATAACAGTTGCTCCTCCATCAAGGATAAACTTACCACTGGTCCGGAAAAATCAGATTTCTCATTCTACTCCTCTCTTTAGTTCACTCAACATCTCTTCTGTTTCACGTGAACCACCTTCACGATTAGCCCTCCATTGCTGACCACCCCCGCAAGCTTCTAGGAGTTATAGCAACCAACTGGCCATCATTGCACCAATGTATGGTCGTGGCACATGCTTGAGGCTACACACATTGGAAAGTTCGCTCTGTCTAGTTTCCAATGAATCAACCCGCTTAGTATTTGGAGTTTTCTAGAGAAAGTTATCAGCATTTATAGTTGAGACTGATCAATTTCCCAAAATTTTGCATTCATGAACTTAGTTATTGATAGTTTGCATGTATCAACTCTCAAGAGTCATTTATGTTTAATGCCTTGAGTCTAGAGTCATCTTTTGTATGAATATCTATGTATTGAAGCAAGTTTAGTTAAATCATTTGAATCAAAGAAAAATAATCTTAGTGATTTATTTCCCCTCTTTTCTTAGTTGTGTGAGTTTGTGAGAGTTCGTATCACATTCCAGCTAAGTATCACTTGTCACTATAGAACTTTCCTTTATTTTCTGACTAGTCCAAGTACAATCTGAAAATCAGACCCGTGTACTACCTTTCGAGCACCCAAAAAACATAAGAATCAACTCCTGCATATCGAAATCCCCTCAGTTTTGTTGTTCATGCACAAATAATTTTTTCTTAATATCCATCACTTCCAAGCTTCGAACAAATGCTACCCGGACTAAACGATAAGTTTTCATATGACTTTCTAAATAAATTTGCTACCAGAAAAAGTATATGGCACTTCCAGCTCCAGGAACAAGACATTTGATATAAGGTTGTGGCTTTATAAGTTTAATATTATGTACACAAATACACACGTGCGTGACTAAATGGGGTGTCATTGACTTGACACACATCTTAATAATTACTTATGATCTAAGTATGTTTATGATCTGTATTACATGGGAATGGATGCGCCACGTCAATGACACTAACTATATGGAGGAACACACCATCACCCGTTTACAACTAAATATGTGATCATTACATTTCATTATACTTTTATGCCCTCACTATCTATTTTATTTAAATAAATATATCGACTAATAATGAGTTATTATCTTAATTTGCAGGTTTTGGAGAATTAATGAATAAGAGCTCAAAAGAACTAAACTCCCTCAATTTTTAATCTTTTATTGAAGCCCAAGATCGAGCCAAGAAGCCCAAAAGCCCATGAATGCTGAGCCAACAAAGTCAACAAAGTTTGTTACAATTCTATTACAAATTAATTGATAACTCATCGATGCGATTAGCCCATCGATTAGATTGTAACAGAATTAAAAATCAACGGTTAATTTTGATTTTCTTAGAGTTAAAGAATGATCCACGAGTTCTTGTTGATTGCAATAGGGTATAAATAGGGATAGCGTGAGAGGATTGTTGTATGAAAAAAATTATGAAAAAACGCCATTTTGGAAAGTAGAGTTACTCTTAATTGAGAAGACCTTCCAAAAATTATAAACTTTTTGTTTGCAATAAATAAAAAATTTTCCACCTTGCAAATTTTCTTTTCTTCTTCTTTGATGATGAAGATAAAGCTTTGCATTTAAGAGGCCAGCCCTTTGCAATATAAGTTTTTATTTCCTCCTTTATTTTTTATTTTAGAATTACATATTTTAGTATTTTATTTCTTATTTTTATTTCATGTTTGGTAAATTAGATTTATTTCATACTTGTAGTATATTTTTTTTTCATGCTTTATAGAGTAAATTTTATTTACTTTCTCTTTATTGCTTCAATTTTCTATTTCTTTCTTTTATTATTTGTAGTTTAGATTTACTTCTTGTTCTTTAATGCTTATTAGCGTAGATTTTATTTTCTTATTTTATCATACTCCCTTTAAAAGAGGGAGTACGGGTAAAACTTTCTATGGACAATTTTACCCCTAAATCTTATTTATATTATATATTCTAATTCTAATTAAATTAACTTAAATTAAATTGATGAGATTAACAACTCATTATTTTGTAATCTTTACCAGTTCATCTTCACATCTCCTCTTTTGTCATAATAACAACATATCTTCACTAAAAATTCAAAATCTCTTTCTCTTCTCTTTCAGCACTCAATCTCCTTGCCTCTTTGTTTAAAAAAATTCAAATACATCTCTCATCTTCATATCCACCCGAAATTGACTCTAAAAAACTCCTACTTTCAAATACCAACAACACCTCAAACATTTCTTCAACAGCACATTGATCTATATCAAGCTCAATCCTTCGCTCGATTCCTCCTCCACGTTGCCCCCCATCTATTATATTCTTTTGTACCAGTTTAATAGTAAGTTTGAACTTTTTCTTAATTTTTTAGAGATGGAAACCAAGTGAGATTTTATGCTCTTTCGGTTTCCCAATTCAGAACTACATGAAGATGCAGTAAGATGCCAAGATATTTTAGAACCCGCCAAATTTTGCTGAATGCTTTTAAAGTTTTTTATGGGATAGTATTATTTGCAAACAACCAGACTAGATATAATTTGTGTATAATTTATTAATTAATTTGTACATGCCATATATAGTTATTTAAATTTTCACACTATACCAAATATTATTCTCAGTTTATAAGTATATGGACAATGAATTTACATGTCCTATCATACTAGGAATACTTCTGCATAATTATGTTTTTTTTAAAATCTTTAATCTTTTTAAGAAATTCTTAATCTTTTTTTAGAACTTTTTTATATTTGAATTCACTATTTGTAATTTTGGTTGTTAGAAGATTAAGTCCCGAAATGTGAAAAAGGATGTAGCTTGTGAGGATTCAGTCTGGCCTATCCTTGTGGACATGTTGAGTTAATTAGTTGGTGCCGAGATGGTGATTCATATAAGCATAACTCGAGTTGAGACTACATATTTTGTAGGTATATTTGAATATGTTTTGTTGCTATTTTTCTTTTGTGTGTGGTTTCATGTAATCATGACTAAATATGTAAAAATACGTATAGTGCTTTCATCTTTTTGTTGGGGATGAAAGCTACTCTGTAAGTTTAGAATGATAGTACGGCTATCGGCTAGGGTCTTTTAGAGCCCATTTTTTTAGAAGTATATTTGAATTAGTATAGTGTTGGTTAATTTAATGGACTATTTATTGCATGAATCTACTTATTGTTTTACTTTTTCGGTAAGTATATTTGAATATGTTATGTCTATATTTTTCTTTTGTGTGTAATCATGGCTAAATCTATAAAAATACTTGTAGTGCTTTCATCTTTTTGCTGGGGATGAAAGCTATTTTGTAAGTTAGGAATGGTAGTATGGCTGTTGTCGGGGGTCTTTTAGGCCCTATTTTTTTCTAAAAGAAATATATTTGAATATGTATCATATTGGTTAATTTAATGGACCATATTAGTGCATGAATCTACTTATTGTTTTACTTGTTTATAAAAGAATAATATTTATTGATTATATGCAAATTTTTTATAGTGCCGTATAGTTTACTTGAGAATAAAGTACCACAATTTAATATTAAATCAATGATAGAGTTTGGTTAAAGAGGATGAAAAAGTGGTTCCTAATATTCCCAATTTACTTGTTTGCTATTAATTGACAATTTAATAAAAGTAGTTTTAGAATAAACTCATTTTGGCACTATAAATTTTAATAATGATGATTAATAGCTTATGAAGAATTCGTCCTGCATATATGGCTGTGAAGCTGTATTACCTTTAGAAATCCAGATCTCATCCCTGAGAGTTATCCTTGCAATCGGGATGACAGATGAAGAGCAACATCGACTACGCCTTCAAGAAATGGAAGTACTAGACGACAGACGACTTCAGCCTCAGCAACAGATAGAGTTGTATCAAGCTCGAATATCCAAAACCTTTCATAGGAAGGTCAAAGAATAGATCTTCAAGAAAGGCAATTTGGTCTTAGTAGTCAGACGACCCATGGTGATGACACACAAGACCAAATTCAATTCCAAATGGGAAAGACCCTTCGTAATAGAATCAATCTATTCGAATGGAGCTTATCGTTTCATCAATCAGAAAGGCGACAGGCTCATAATGCCTATTAACGAGAAATTTCTCAAGAAATATTACTCATAGACCATAAAGCCGCATTTCTGCTAATCCTCAGCCAAGTCTAAGATAATAAATCAACTTTACTTAGATTGGGGGTTGGTTACTCGGAATTCATTGAATGGTGAATAATAAATCATTCTTGTATATCGTCAAGTTAAAACTACACCTCTGACGATTAAAATTTTTTGAAATTAATCTAGCAATAATAAAGAAAATTTTTGATTTATGCTAAGTTAACATTACACCTATGGCATTTTCAATATTTTCATTGTTCTAAGTTAAAACACAACACGAGAAAAGATAATGAAAAAACAAAATGATATCATTCTCATTCGATGTTGGCAATTTGATACAAAGAGATAACACTTGATATGAAAATGATACAAAAATTTATCCCCAGCTAAGAGCAATATAAGATTCAAGCGTCGGAGCCTAATAGGTTAATGGACGCGAGCTTAGCCTTAACATCTGAAAGCTTCTTTACATAGGCTACTAGAACTTGTTCCGCAACCTCCATCCTAAACTCAGCTTCAATGGGCGCAACAGTAGCAGCCTCTTTCCGCATTTCATCAAGAGCTTGCGTTTCTCCTGGCTGAGTATCGCGAATTTCAGCACTCTTAAGATGGAGTCCTTGCATAGTCAACTCCTCAGCAAGTTGAGCCTTCAACCGAGCAATGGTGGCGACAGAGGCAGTTAAGGCAGCCTGTATTTGGTCATGTTGCTTCTGTAAACTTGTGATACGTGCTTTTTTCTCAGATAAATTCTGGCGAAGAGTTTCTTGCTCATGTGCCTTTGCAGTTCGAAGAAGAGCAAAAACTCGCTCCGTTTTTTGGGAAATCCAAGTTAGCATGAGTCAAGTTTTTCAAACGCGTCAAATATAACTCGAACTCAAGAAGGCTTACCAAGCAACATGAAGCCCGTCGGTTCTCGCCTAAACGCCTAATGTTGGTTAAGCAACTCATGAAGAAGGGCTTAAAGTCTGCATAGGTACATTTCCCAAGGCTAACTAGTGAGATCGTTTGTTGCATGGCGTTCTCCAGCTGCATGGCAAGATCCTGCAAGGTTACAGAACCTGACTGAATAAATGCAGGAGTAACTCCTTCTGACGCTTAGCCTGGAGAAATCGAAGCGAAAGGCTGGATCAGGGGAACAGACTCTGATCCACCAACACTTGGTTCTCCTTCACCTTCTAAGTCTTCCGAAGCAGGGATGTTTGATTGAAACTCAGGCCGTTGAGGAGATAACGGAGTAGAAGGTTCCTCGTTTTTATTATCTGAGGTCACAGCAGGCTTAGATACAAAAGGCTCAGACTTCATTGCGTCTTTCATCAACTTTGGCTTCTTGGAAGATTTGGGTTCAACAGGTCTTCTCTTGCGAGCTCTCTTCTCGTATTCACCCTCCTCCTCAGCAGTAAGAGTCTTCTTCCCTGATGATCTTACGTGACAAAAGGGCTGGTGCCTCCTCATGAACTCCTTCAGCTGCCTTCTCTTCACAAGACTTGGTGGCTTGTGCTTCCTCTTGGACCTCCTCTGCTTTGGTTGTCGCTTGTTCTCAGGACAAGTACTCTTCTATCCCCGGCAAACGAGTCCTCACGGAACTCCTCCTGGATTCGTAAAGCTCTCGGATCTCGTTGATACAGGAAGCGTACATGTTGTATTCGGGGATTTGAGAAACTTCATAAAACTAGTTTTTTTTTTTTTGAGATGTAGGAAAGACAATATTATTTGGATAAATATTAGGCAAGTATGAAAAAAAGGGGTCAGGTCTAATTTCTTGGTGGGAAGAGTAGTTGAACATAATTGAGCCAATTGAATAGGAAGTAAATATGGAGAGAAAGATATGTAACCATCATACTAGAGCAAGTGCATTTCACTTGGATGTTCTTCAAATTTCGTTAAGGGTTAATGGTGGGTTGAGCAAATAGAAACTCCAGCGATGAGATCCATACTGCCACTGGACACATTAGGGTGGGTCGTAAAATTCTTCCTCTTGGAGGTCTTTTAACTAAATGAGTTCTCAGCTTGTAACTAACGTGCGTGTATTAACAACATATATTTCAATGGACTTCATATCACAAAGTAGGATCTCGTGAAAGTGAGCTTTCTATAAAACTATATAGTCGAATATCAAATGTTAATAGTAATTTACTTCAAAGTAAAGAGTATATACAACTAATCTGTAAAGAAGAAATTTGAAGCAATGTCTATATAAAGAAATGGAAGATATTGGCATTAGGCGCTGCAGGTACGATATAAGATAGAATGGCTCATACCTAGGCCACTGCCGCATCCATCATGTAATGCAGTTTAAGAAAATTAGAGGAGGCTGCAGTAGCCCTTGTGCCTCGTACTGAATACATTCAGCAACCTTGATCAGAATCATCTTGAAGATTGATGAAAATAATTCCTGCTCTCTCTACATGGTCCACAATGTGCTCATAGTGATCCTATCAAACAGCTGGAAAACACCATTTTGAAACTCTTGCATAATCCTACTCCTCTCTTCATTGGAATATTTGCTTCTTTTACCTGTAATCGGGAGAATCATCCGGTATTCAAAGGTGTTATCAAAGATTCAAAGGGATATCCACGGACTTCCAAAAGCTCCAAATTGAGATGCAAAAGGTTAACACTTCAACCTCCCACCATCAGGAACCTTTCCAACTGCATCCATAAGTGCTCTTTCATGAGCCTGTTCCAAAAAATTGAAGTTCAACAGTGCAATCAAGTACCAGTTGTTTACATCAAAATACTGTAGTAACTAACCCTGATGACTAATCTTGTGCTCTCTATTTGATCAGGATCAGTGCTCACTCCTCAAATCTTCTAAACCTACACAATGAAACAGAAATCCAATTTGGAATACCACAGTTACTATATTTTTATTTGAACTTACAACATTGAGATTCTATACTCTGGTAAGTTAAAAGTTTACAATGCAAATGAATAACCATAAACCAGAAGCTTCATACTTAAACTATAAATTGTTCAGAAAATCTAGTACCTCCATTAGAAGCTTGTCTATTGCACGAATATCAATAACATCAGATAACCTGAATGAACGCCCTTGGATGTCTACACCATCACAGGTCCTCTTACTTAACCAGAGCTTGGTACTTTACTGTTCTGAGCATGACAAGTCCTCCATCATGGGAAAATATAGCTGTACTGCTATTCCGGTGAGCATCTCTAAAATGCATCTGATCAAGGAAGGGATACAACAGATTAAAGTGCTTGATAAAAGTCTTCAACTCAAAGGTTTCTATACAGTGGCAGATCCAGAAAATTTTGTTTGGAGGGACGGTCAACAAGTATCTATTCACACACAAAAAAATATTATAAAACTATAGTATCAAATGAGAATAAGAATGCACTCAGTACAAGTAATCAGGTCCATTTGACTTTGATTGTTGAAAAGTAAAATAGGCTTTTACTTTTCAGTGGACTAATTAAGTTAATTTGTTGCTAACTTATTCAGTATTTTTAGACAGGTTGGGCTGCAATTTTTTAAATTTATGCTGGCGGGGCAGATTGTAAATATGACTATGCAATTTAAAATTTTGTAGGGGTGGTGCAACTGCACCTTTACCAACTATTTGAATCCGCCCTTGGTTATGTATGTGCATTTTAATCAGAGTACAATAAAACTTTTAAGATATACTAACATAATGGACATCCTTAGTAAAAGACAAAAGTAGTAATTTAAAATTCATAGCAGGAGTGAAACCTGATATCATGGTCCATGACACCCATATCGAGATTCAAATATGAAATTGCTTTAAAGTTCATTGAGCCTTCAGTTAAATGTTGCACCAGGGTGTGGCAATGCAACCTTTTAGAATCTCACATGCCTTGTGATCATTATTCAGACAATGCAGCAACAGGCTGGATGAAACCGATACATCTGCTGATATTGCAAGTTGCAAAAATTACCATTATATAATTGTTCTAAATTCAATCATTATTTTTCTTGTTTACTGTTGGATTGTTTGCTTTATACGCTTTTAACTATAGATAGATGTCTGACAATATGAGGGGAAGTAGTTGAGACGTTAGGTCTCTTTCTCTTGCATGAACCCTAATCTCTCAACAGCAACCCACTTGTAGTAGTGAGCAGTAATCGTAGGTGAGCAGAGAAACAGCGACAGAGAGCAGCAGATGGAGCTTATTGAAGTTTACTTTTCAACAAAATTGCTTTGTTGCTTTTCTTTTAGAAAATAAATAATTGAGTTTCCCTCTGTTGGATCAGAAGATATTTCTCTCTTTTCAAAAAAATAATGAAATATTTGATTTGTTGAACTGAAATTTTTCATTGAATTGAATCGGTAATGATGCTGATTTTTTATGACCTAAATCTTTTATTTATTTTTGAGTTAACAAGCAAACTTAAGAAGCTATCACTAGCTTTACATGATTTACGCATGTGGTATCTTGTTAAGATTTTCCTTAGGAAATTTAGAACATTCAAGACATATATACATAATCATCTACTAGGACGCCCGCCAGTAAATAACTCCTCCATGTTCGCGAAAGACACCATCCTTTATAGAATTTCATTTCCCCTTTCACCATCACCATTGTTTCAAATATCCCCGACATGACCCAATATATAACCCAATATATCATCTTACAAGGCTTGCCGCAACCGATATGGCCTTTAAACATTCTTTACCACTTTTTGGCTATTTTGGGCGATATATACCCAATATGGCCTATATATTAGCCGATATGTTGGCTAATGTATCCTTTTATATAGCTTATAACAAAACAATATACCGCATTTGGCAATTTCTAGGCGAGATATCATGATTTTCACATTATATCAAATGACATTTTGACCTAAAAAATCAGACAAAATGTTACAACTTTCATTTGTTAATTTTACGAGGTTGATTAGTGATCCTAAACATATATTATTTACATTTTGTATGCTTAGATTTCATTAAGTATGTTGATATTATGTTTTAGTACATTATACTATATATGCAAACATCTATTATGACATTCTGATATTTACCATATATCCCTAATATTCCCCCAATATTTGCAATCCGGTAAGAATGATGACCATCTGATATCCGGTGCACTTCAAAATGCTGGCTTGATAAAGCGAATACAGAATTTTGTGGATATGATAGCAAGACAAAAGAGCAGATAGACAAAAGTAGAAAGAAGAGATGAACGTAACCAAAAATACCTAAAGAAACCAATATTTAAACTTCAAAAAAATCTCAAATCGACTGCAGTTCTTTGACTTGCCCTTTTTATAGCTTTACATAAATAATAGAGAGTAAACAAAATAAAAGTGACTAACCAAGAAATACTAGTAAAACCCACAACAGATCTTCATGTTTTGCACTAAACCTTTTGCTGGACTCGAAAAATCAGAAAACCATAAAGAAAAGTATGTGATTCGTGTTTTAATTTGTGAACATTGTACTGTTTCAGAGATCACATATGGAAATATTAAGAGTTTTTTTCTTCGAAACTCTCTTTAAAATAAGGTCATCGTATGGAAACCACCTTTTATTGACTAAATACATAGACCACCCTTAAAGTGATTAACTGTTGCAATCAATTGTTTGGATCCACTTTTCAGTTAAACTTTTTCGGTTATGTGGTAATGATTAGCTAACAAATACCAAGTATTAGGGAGAAGTTCCTCAATGGATGTTAGGTGTGGTCAATTACTGAGAAAACTTAACTGAGAAGCGAATTCAGGTAGTTGACTACAACGGCAAACCCTTCAAAGGTGGTTTATACATTAATTAACAATTAAAGGTGATTTTTGTATAATGATCCAATTTAAAAGTGGTTGTAGAGGGAAAAACTCAAATATTAATACAGATTCACGGAAGGAATTTTAAACTTAAAGTCCATGCCACTGCACAAAAACTCTGAGTTGTTGTGAGGGTTAACCGTTATAATTTCATACCTTAGCATTGGCCCATACAAGTTGAGGGACCTTTCATAGCCCAAAATCTGGACTCATAGAGCAGTATCTTTTGTCAAATCCCCTAACTCGTGGCCGACAAGATTCGAACATAAGTTGCTCTGGTACCATCTTAAAGTCTACGTCGCTGCACCAAAACTCTGAAGTTATGGTGAGAGATAAGGATTATAAGTTTATATTCTAATAGAAGTATCTTCACATGTCACGGGCTCTCTCATCAAACTCATGAAATATGGTCTGCCTAAAAAAAGAAAATGTAGAATATGAAGAGATCTTATGCAAACCCTTATAATACTATTATAAATAAAATAACACACTATTAAATATTCTTAAAAAGTATATTATCATTCAATATATAACATAATAAATTTTTATAGAAAAATAATATAATTATTTTTATATTATAACTTAACTAAGAATTACGCTATTATTTAATACATTATAGTGAATAATAGTACTATAATTATACTATATATAGATATTATAAATAATATAATTATTTTTATATTATAACTTAACTACGAATTACGCTATTATTTAATACATTATAGTGAATAATAGTACTATAATTATACTATATATAGATATTATAAATAAGAATAGTTATAAACAACATATAATTTATTATACTTATTCTAAATTACAAATAAAAAATTATATTATTAAATAATTATTTAATTTGTTATAAGTCTTTAACTAAAGTACGATTAAAACATACTCCCTTTAAAAGCACAAGTTCAGGAAAAGATTTTCATAGTCAATATTATCATTCATTATTTTAAATATTTCATTTAAATCTTATTTTATCATAATTCAAATTATATCTTATACTAATCCCACGTGAGCTATGTATAACTCAACAATTTTAAAAAATAAGATTAATAAAATTCATGAAACACTATTTTAAATATTTTATTTATTCCTAATCTATCAAAATACTAATTATATTCTATACTAATCTCACATGAACTACCTATAACTCAACAATTTAAAAAATAATATTAAGAAATCATATGTAGCTAACATATTATAATACATGAAGTATTACTAAAAAACCCAAAAAAATTTAAAAATTGCACGAAATATCCTCAAAAGTTTAAAATTACACAAAACACATTGACTTTTCAACACTTAAAACAACAAATAATAGTCTCCTAAGAATTTAAAATTTACAATTAACACCATCAACATTTCAAAAATTGTAGAAACGACCTCAAAAGTTCAAATTACAAAAAAGCATGCTAAAATTCTAAAAATTCAAAACTTGAAAACAACATTTGATGAATTCAAGGGATTACCAATAGGCACTTGAAAATTTAAAATTAGCAAAAAATAACTCAAAGTTACAAAAATTGTAAAAATTTCCTCAAAAATTAAAAATCGAAAAAATTAAAATCTCAAAACTTATAACCAATACATATCAAATTTGAAAATTATCAGTAGACAACTAAAATTTTGAATTTTGTAAAAAGAAACCGAATTTACAAAAAACACCCACAAAATGTCAGAGTTGTAAGAAATATTCTAACATTTAAAAACTTACCACTAACACTCAAACATGGAGATTACAAGTACCCAACTTAAAACTTAAAATTTTTGAAAATATTATCTAGCTTTAAAAAGTGCAAACTACACCCTCAAAGGTTCAAAATTACAAAAAAACTAAAATTTTTAAAGCAAAGAAAACACTAATTATATATATATATATATATATATATATATATATATATATATATATATATATATATACATACATACATATATATAGTTTATTATCTGTTTTCATCATCTAAAAGTGGTCTAAAGTGATGCTGGTAAAAAATAGCAATAACAATAGATTAAAATACCCAGTTAATGAATAAAAATTTAAAAATATATGATAGATTAAAAATCAACATCACTGTATAAATCAAATGAATTGCATATAATTTTACTAATAACATTAATTGATAGAAGACTGTATTACATAAAACTGATAAAAGACTAATATAATAGCTTAGCATTAATTGATGATAATGTCTAAACATTGATCTTTGATTTTAATAATATTTATAGGGTAAAAAATATATGGAGTTGTGTACAGAAAAACTATCAAAAAGTTTAGAGATATCCTTCAAAAGAATCAATATATTTTCATTTCAAATGAAGAAGTGAAGAAAATAAATGCAAAATTCGAAAACGTTCATGAATCACATGGATTGACATTGATAAATGTCATATATATCAAAAAAGTACCGATTGAATTCCTCTTGAAGAACATATTGAACAACTTTATCCTAATCAAATAAGCATTCTTCATGAAAGATACAAGAAAAATTAGTAAACTTTTATAAATTTTCATACCTTATTCTTCAAATACTAAAGCAATCATAAAAGTAATGTAAAATTACATGCATAAAAATCTTGCAATAGAAACTAAACTGGAGCCATTGATCAACTATGTTACGAGATATAACAAGCCAGATAAGAGGAGGTAAATTCTTATAATGGGTAAAAGGTGTATACATGATACTTATTTATAATAGCATAAGTTAAAAAAATTAAAATTGTTATTTTTCTTTTTCCTATATAGGGCCATGACTCAGTGTGTAATTTCATTTGGGGATATGACTACCAATGAAGGATCAATTCTTGAAGATATGATCAAAGATAAGCATGTAATAGCACCATCAGATTTCTATCACTTTTTCATGAAATAAACATATCAAAATTAGATATTAATATTATAATCAAAGGTAAATTGATAATAAAAATATAGTTATTTATTTCAGATTCTCTTAGAAAATGATAAGGACAGAGCAAAGGTAATATTATTTGACGTAGCAAAAACTCTCGTTGGATGCATAATAGAAGAATTCATTATAGAGAAAAAAAGGTAACTCCTAATCTTATTTAAGTAATTAATTAAACCAAAAATGATTTATATATAAAATTAACATTTATTCTCATTGAACAAAAAAATAATCAAAGTCTGTATTTCTAGAAGTTTGTGTTAAATATCGAAAATACAATCAACTTCCTTATGAAGTAAGGAAATCTAGCCTAGGGAACGATAACATTAAAAGAAATCTAGGTCTAACCTGATATCACAATCGATATAGACGATGAAGACACAACTCTAAATTTGTCCAAGAAAAAGATAAAGGTGGAGAAGAATTTTTTCTCGACTCAATAATAAAATGAAACAGAACGAATAAAAGATCTGGTTTCTGAATATTTTATAAAATAGTTTAAGTTTTCTAACTAAAATTAAGAATCTTTATAAAAGATTTTCATAAACTTTTTTAAATATTTTTATATACCTATGTGGATGCTTTATCATATAAAAATGTAGTAGAGTTAGCATTAATCTTTAGTTTATAATTTTTTTAAGTTTATCAATGATTAGAAACAAACTTCATATTGTCTTTAGTTTCGTTCTAACCCACTTTTAATTAATCATCTTAGCTTATTGGTTTTAATTATTCATCTTCTTTTTATAATGCTATTTTTTCAAGCGTTCTGAACTTTCGCAACACCATACTTTTTCAAGTCAAGCTTGGTTTCATGTCGATCTAAATAACATGAAAATTTAAGACTTTGGATTACATTTGTTTCATGTCAATTCAATTATTAACATGAAAATTTAAATTCAATATAGCACATTCAAATAAACATCAAAGAAAATAAATAATCACAATGCTAAAATTTAGAGATATAAGCGAGCAAAAACTATCAAAGTAGAACCGAGGAATAAATTTTAGTAATTAAATAAATTAAATATAATTAATCATGGTATTTGACCATATGCACTGTACGTGCATAAAACCTATTATAATAATTACCCAAGATGTAAAAAATACTCATATAATTCTTTATACCCAGCTTTATTTATTAATGTAAAGATTTATTAATTATTTTAAAATTTATATTATCACAAAAGTCACTTTATAGTTTTGCACTCAAAGAAAAAGAATTGAGGATAAAAAATAGTATGTCCACGTGCAAAATATGTGCATTATACTAGTGATTAGGAAATAGTGATACCGAATACATTATATATTTATACATGCTTAACGAACTATCAGCCTTGAATATTTTATTTGTAGATGTTTGAGAATTGAAAATATGAGATATTTGATTGATTCTTGCTAGTTGCTACTTTGTTCTCCCCCGCCCCCCAACTATGTGTAGCCTGCAAAAAGAGGGAGAAAGTCAGTGAGCATTAAGCAACAAGTCAACAACTTAGTAATTACTAATTAGTAGGTGAAATTATATTCCTTAGTCTTTTTATGTGAAAATTTATAAATAGGTTGCTTCTATGCTTGTTTGTCTTATGTTGGAAAAGATTTGTTTGAGTTGTGCGCCTCACTTTAGAGAAGCGCGTGCATCATCGTGCGCCTTGCTCATGATGCGCGTAAGGGGACTTTACGCCCCATTGCGCCTAGATAGCACTGGATGGACATACATCTATATTGTACACATCAAGAAAGAAACATGCTAATGCACACAGATACACAGAAAGACATGCATACACATGCGCTCATTCACGCACGTGTGCACACAGACACACAAACAACCAGACATACACAAATAGACACCCACACATGCACATAGATACATACGTACATACATACATAATCAACTAGTTACCAGTATATCTTTAGCTTATCTTTATGGATAATCATCAACATAAAATCTTCTAATGAGCCAATTTCTCCCGTATCAGTAACATATGTATTATTCTGCACATTTTATACCCGTCTAATCTAATTTAGCAAAATGAGCTACCAAAGGACAAAGTGTCGAGGTACCCTAGAAAGGTATGCCTCATCAAATCTGCCCAGCCCCACCCCCACCCTCACCCTCACCCCAAGTCCTACATGGCATGGCAATAAAACTAGTGGTTCTTACTTCATCAATACCTCCAAGTTACCAACTCCTAGATTTCTCCAAAGCATTGGTCAACCTCATCAGCGTAACAAAATAATGAGGTGCTTTCTATTAGACACTATCATATTGCATGTGGTCCGCAAGTATTAGATTCATATACTTAAGCAACTATGTATGTTACCACATGCAACATATGAGAGAACTGAGAAGAGGCAATCTAGTGACAAAAACATCAGCATACAGCATTAACAATGAGTGTTCCAACTTCATAATTGCACAATCTACCGCTAAGCAAAGAAGAGAAATCTAAGAAAACCCACCGAACTATTGGAAAATACCCCTGCACTATTGAAAAATCTCATAAATGATGATAACGGGTGGAGTAATAAGTTTGAACTATGACAAATCAAACTTAGTGAAAGTTTTGAATGAAGAACATTTATGTGGGAGCACAAGCTAACAACAACCAGCTCACATTCTTAGCTCTTAGACTTTGGATTTGTATAATTTTGAAAGTTCAGGGATTTGTGTGCAAAACTCCTCAAAATTCATGGGGGGTTGGTGAAATTCGCCATTAGAATAATCCAAGCATATATTAACATAAGTCCAAAAGATAAAGAAAGCTTAAAAAGGTATTCACGTAATGATTCATTGACACATCAAGGCATAAACTTCATACATCAAACAAACTGTAAAATTTTTAAGAAATTTGCCAGTAAATCAAATGGGCCTCAAAACGCATAAATCCCTAATGAAAAAAAAAGAAAATCTCAAACCCCTAGCAAAATCGAAGCCTCCTTTCTATAACCAAGCCCTCTAAAGCCCTAAATCGTCCCAAACCAAGCCCCATTACCGCTACAAAAACCCTAGCCCTTGGAAAAACCCTAGATAAAGAGATAAATAACTAGAAAACAATAAAAAAATTTAAATTGTACCGCCGCTATTGCTCTTCGGATGCTCCATCAACGGAAGAAGGGACGATAATGACGGGAAGCACAGGGTTGAGGCCTCGGAGAGCGGTTATTCTCGTGAGGTATCGGCGGTGAGCCACGGGGGGTGAGCGGAATCGGCGAAGAGAAGTAGAGATCAGGCGAGTGAGGGCGATTAGAGGAGAAAAGAGAGGGAACAGAGAGGGTCAATCGCGAATACACCCCCACTATTTTTGCGGATTGGCCACACTATTGTTCGGCCCCGTGGAGAAGACCCCGCAGTGAAATTTTTTTAATTAATACAGGAGTACAAGATATTGACGGTTGGGGGTAGGGATGCCAAACCGTATCTGTATCCGAGAAAATATCCGTAACCGTATCCGTTAGGATACGAATATGGATACTCAAATCTATTACCGATAGGATATGGTTGCGGATATGGTTTCTTAGTGAAATATCCGTATCCGTATCCGAAAATATCCGAATACATATTGATAATACTCTTACGATAGTTTCAATTTTTAGATTATGGATTTGTGGTTAATTTTGACGATCAAGATGTCTAATCTTAGCTTTTCAATCATAATGAACATATTAACGAACTCTTTTTGTCTCACATGACTATATTTTTCCGAAGATTATCTAGTTTTCTCATATCCTTTTTATATCCACATGCATATCTGTTTATATATCCGCATCTATATCCGTAACCGTATCCGATTTTGGCGGATATGGATATGGATTTTTCTTACCAACATATATCTGTATCCGTATCCGTATCCGAGATGGGTAAGCGGATATGGATATGGTAAGTGCCATATCCGAGCCGTATCCACTCCGTTAACACCCCTAGTTGGGGGTGTATCCTACGGTTGCAAAAGGTTCCTCGGGTATTTGTATATATTTTCCGATCACAAATATAGATACTAATATGTGTTGGTAAGAAAAATTCTTAGGAAAAATGTGTTAAGTCCTCAAAAAAATAAAAGGGATGTGACTATGCCCCCTTTTTTTGTGCCAAAGCCCCCAACCCAAGAAGTACTATGTTTCAGCCCCTTTTTACATTTTCAAGATAGCACATGGAGAAAGTATATGCAAAATCCCTAAAATACCCTTAACCATTTTCCCCTAAAACTTATGTGTCCTCTCTCTCTTCTCTCTTCTCACGCTCAAAGCAGATCGCCTCAGAGATACGTTCCTACCCTCGCAGATAGGAGCGGCGGAGAAGCTCTTGGCGTGCTGCAACTGGGGGGAGGAGTGGGAGGGGGGCTTCGAGTCGACCTCGAGGAGGAGGACGTTGCAGCTAAGGTTGATGGGGGCAACGGAGCCAGGATGGAGGGAATCCTCCCCGTCGGTGTAGCCGTGGAGAAAGAAGCAGAGGCGGGAGCAGGGATGAAGCTCTTGGCGTGCTGCAGCTAGGGGGAGGAGGAGGAGGAGGAGGAGGGGGGATGAGGGCTTCGAATCGAGTTTTGTTCATGAGGTTTAGAGTGTGAGTATTACACTTTTATGACTAATAAAAATCCTCATGTAAGCAATCTTGGATTTATTATTACTTTTTGCTCAAATGGCTGTGATTTATGGTTCATAATTTAACTTGATTTTGATTTCGTTTTTGTGCATAATTTCGTAATGATGGTTGTAGATTTCGGGAGTGATTTGACAACCCCGTGTATATTGTGGGAACTCGGTTATTTCCACTTATGAGAGAACTACTCATTGATTTGAGGAGAAGCTTGAATTTGAAGGATAAATTGATTGAAAAGTACTATGAGACTGAGATGTCATGAGATAATTTCCAAACTCAAACAAGAGTTTAAGTCGAATAAACAAGAACATGGAGCTTGTTATTGCTTGGATGAGGTTGTACTTAGATCAAAATTTAATAAAATATATTGTGTCTATTTAGTGATTAATTTTGGTATAATTTATTGCGATTGTATGTGAAATGTATTGTGGCTGTCATGTGAATATGTACAAGTTCATTCAAATAGAACTTGATGTGCATAATAAACTGAAAATTATATAAAAATTATGTGTATCAAAACATGAATATTATGGTACATAATATGTACATAATCTTGAGGTTATTGTATACATAATATACACTGATTATATACATAATCTTCAAGTTACGCTTGTTCGCGGGGAAAATTGTTGCTTTCTTCATTGTTGATTCCATTGTCATCTTTAATAATCGTTTATCGAGTTACAAAGATCCGGTCTTTTTATAAGAGCCGGTTACAATGAAAATCAAAATACAAATAAAGAAAAATTACAACTTGTTTCCTTCTTTGTCGAACGAATCGCGAGCTCCTGTTTTGCGGTCACTCGCTTTGGTGGGTTCTTTGCCTGCGCCGGGGTTATTTGCCGTGGACCACCGCTAGATCCAGATCCGGGCAGATCTACGCAGTATAACGGGTATTATTCCACCAAGGGAGATAATAGCCGGAGGGATTGTTTCACCAATGAAACAACCGCTCAATCTCGGGATCTAAGAACCAAGCTTAGATCCGGAGTATAGCAACGTAGATCTCCCGATCCGGTCCTCTCGAACTCCTGCCTTATTTGGCGTTGTCGATCGCTGAGCACCAGATCCGGATGAGCAAGTCTTCGAAGTCTTAAAGTTTGAATCTTGTTTAGATCTGAGATTTCAATCCTGCAGGGCTTCGCCTCCTCCAAAATCCAACCCTTGAACAAATGAACCTGAAGGCCTATTTATAGGCGCTCGAAACTGTGCCCCATGCACAAAACTGGGCCTAGCCACCTCAGGGTGGCTCGGTTAAGGCCGAGTCCCCGGGTGTTTTGTCCGTTTCGTCGTTTTGTTGTTATCCGGTTCTCCGTTGTTCGGATTTGATTCGGTTTGTGGTTGACTTGGTCTGGAATCGATTTGTTGACTTGATTCCAGATATGGCAGTTAATCCGCTTCTGAGTTCGAGTCCAAAACCGATCTTGATTCGATCGTGATTCATCCGAGTTCGCTCTTGTTTAGATGACTCGTTGACTCCTCGAACCGTTGGCTTCATTCCGCGTGCTAAATGGATTGTTGGCGTGCGGTTCGTTAGCCTCGTTAGTCCACTTCGTCGCATATCGCTTGGCTTCGGTGTTGTGGGATAACAGTCGTGCCTGGATATGTCGCCCGATGGTTCGTACGTCGAATCGACGTCGTCGAGCTGTGCTAAGGGACCCATAGGCAATTTTATACGCCTACAGATACCCCCTCCAAAGTATTTCAGCCTCGTTCTTTTATAGAAGAGTCTGGAATACTTTGGATGTGATTGTCCCAACCTTCAGTCGGTGTAACGGGACTTTGGAATGGCTTCTGTTCTGGATTCCTTCAATTCCTTCAGGCTATTCGGTGCTTTGTCGAACGTCTGTAAGGGTTCCGGTGCTGCATTTATTGTCTGACCGTTGTTGGAATTTTGAACTTGAAACCGATTCTTGATTTCTTGACTTTTTAGCTCGAGTTGGTTGCTTCAACATAGAACTGATCATCGATTGACGGCGTTGAATCCTTGTTTACAACGCGTTGTCCGGCGTTTAAACTTCATTGCGACGCGTTGTTCGGCGTCCAGGCTTCATTGTGACGTATTGTTCGACGTCTGACACAGTTTATACTCGTACGTCTACTGGAGTATACACAGTTTAAGCTCTTAAGTTATTGGAGCGTGGCGGATACTCGAGTCACGAGACCAACCCATAGAATTGATGCGTCAATGACTCGTACTTATAGAATTTTTGGCAAATTCTCAGCCATCAACGGGTTTGATTAGCCTTTACCAACTACCGTTTGAGTCGGGCTAGCATGCGGATTGTTTAAGTCCGTTCCGCATGTGACGTTAAGCTAAAAGAGTTAACCCTTTTAGTGCTACGATATTGAATACGTAGACTTCGTCTTTCTCCTGTGAAAAGACTAAACAGCAACGTGTATGAGACGTTGACTTAGGATTTTTGGCAAATCCTCAGCCTTCAACGGATTTGACGTGCTCTTACCGATTACCGTTTGAATCGGGCTTACACGCGGATTGTTTAAATCCGTTCCGCATGTGACGTTGTGCTAAAGGAATGAACTCCTTTAGACTTTATGCTATGATGTTGAATACATAGACTTTACCATTTGTTACGGGAATAGGCTACCCGGCGACGCGTGTTAGGCGTTGACTTTAGGGTTTTTGGCTAACCCCCAGCCTTCAACGGGTTTGATTAGCCTTAACCGACTACCGTTTGAGTCGGGCTAGCATGCGGATTATTTAAATCCGTTCGCATGTAACGTTGCGCTAAAGGAATGAACTCCCTTAGACTTTGTGCTACGACTTCGAATACATAGACTTCGCCATTTGTTATGGGAATAGGCTACCCAGCAACGTGTATTAGACGTTGACTTATCCCTACTTAGGCTTTGGGATAAAGGTCCCCAGAATCGAACTCTGGTATCTTTTTCAATCGGAAAAAGACCAAATCGGCGACGCGTGTTAGGCGTCGACATATCCTTTCTTAGGATTCAGGATAAAATTCCCCATGCGTGTGAGGCATGGATTTCGGTGTTATTAATAACAACCTGCCACAATGTTGAATATGCGGACGGGTGTTCTTTTTAACGGTTAAGAACTAACCGGCAGCGCGTGTTAGGCACCGACTTATCCTTGCTTAGGTTTTAGGATAAAATACCCCAGAATCGAACTCTGGTGTCTTTTTCAATCGGAAAAAGACTAAACCGGCAGCGCGTGTTAGGCGCAGACTTATCCCTGCTTAGGATTCGGGATAAACTTCCTAGAATGAATCCAAGATTGATAAACTCTTGGAAAAGGTTGGTGTGGGAAGGAAGAATTTTATATTCTACTCCCCGAACAAGGAAAGGAGACTTGAGGTGGGATCTCCACCCCCAGAATCCGGAAAGGTGAAACTAAAAGTGGGATCTCCACTCCGAGAATCGAAAAGATTCGGATAACCCTAACTGTCGGAAGGTTTGATTACCGAACTAAAGATGAATTTCTCGTTTATCGAGAGTGAATCGTGGTTTTGGCCCTAACTGTAGGAATGTTTGACCAAGCGAGAGTTTGAGATGACCCTAACTGTAGGAAGGTTTGATCACTCGATTTGAAAGCGGACCTCTCGTTCATTGGAGGAATCGAGAGGGGATTTTGGTTGTGGTCCTAACTGTAGGAAGGTTTGACCAAATAGGAGGTTTGAGACGATCCTAACTGTAGGAAGGTTTGACCGTTCAATTTATGGGCCTCTCGTTCATTGAAGGAATCGAGAGGGGATTTTTGTCGTGGTCCTAACTGTAGGAAGGTTTGACCAAGTGGGGGATTTGAGACGATCCTAACTGTAGGAAGGTTTGATCGCTCGATTTGTGGGCCTCTCGTTCATTGAAGGAATCGAGAGGGGATTTTGGTTTTGGTCCTAACTGTAGGAAGGTTTGACCAAATGGAAAAAAGGAGAGTGAGAGTACAAATCACCGTAAGAATTTTGATTCGTTCAAATCACTCAAAGGGGGTTCTTGATGTTAAGTGATAAGAACTTAACACAAAGGGTTTTGACAATTCGTCAATGATTGATAAATTAAAATTCTAAGCATTAGGAGTTTAGTGCTTATCACTTTATTCATAATGACCGGGTTATCCCTAAGAATATTACATTTAACATTCTTCCGGGAACTTCCCGTTACCTGAATTATCCACCCCCAGCTTTCTTTACAAAACTGGGTGTATCATTGAATTAGATGCACGATCGGGTTATCCTTAAGAACACCACGCGTGTTACTCTCCAAGAACTTCCCGTGGAAGAAAGGAAATAGTTTAGACTCATATACCTATTGGAGTATCAGGGAGCAGTTTAACCTCTTATACCGGTCGGAGGATTGAGAAGTAGTTTATACTCATATACTCTTCGGAGTGTAAAGAAGCAGTTTATACTCTTATACTTTTCGGAGTTTCTGGAAGCAGTTTATACTCTTATACCGGTCGGAGTTTCTGGAAGCAGTTTATACTCTTATACCGGTCGGAGTTGTGCCGTTTTCAACTGGCTCACTCTAGCGTTATGACACCGGCTTCAACCAAGGTCTGGATGCTATTCTTGAGTGTAAAGAACGCCTTGGTTGGGTGAAGGATCCTCCTGTGGTATGCGCAGTACTTCGGATCCGCAATATCGTCAGCTTCCTCCTGATTCGTGATCGGTGGGAGTTTGATCTTGTTATTGTCAAGGAGAGATTTGAAGATGGCTGGCACATCTTCGTCCTTGAAGGAGTACTCTTTTTGAGGCCTCTGATCCGAAGTCTTTTGCTGCCTCCGGGACTGCTGTTGCGATGTTTGATTAGCATCGACAGTCGTTGCGGGTGTCTTGCCCTTACCACAGGAGGCGAAGTTCGAGTTCGGAGGATTCGTCGTCGATTGACCCCTCTCGGCCTTCTTCCTTCGGAGGAAGCGTTCGGCTTGTTCCCCTCGGACCTTTAAGTCTTTCCAATTATTGGACAGTGCTGTTCCTATTGCTTCCAACACATCCAATGCGAGGTTGTTGTGGCAAGTCTGGAGAATGAACTCCTCGGTGATCGGGTCCCGGCAATTCAAAGCTTTGTTCCGGAACCTCTTGACGAAGGTTTCGACCGGTTCCCCGTCCTTTTGTTTCTCGTCGAGCAACGTTCCGATGGATATCTCGGTGTCGTCGTCGAAGAAGTTAGCGAGGAATTTTGTCTCCATGTCGTCCCAGCTATTCACGCTTCCTGGCTTGAGGCGGCGATACCAATCGAAGGCGGCTCCGCGAAGAGTGTCAACGAATGACCGCACCATTAGAGGCTCGTTGCCAGAGATAACACCCAGGTGCGATTTGAAATAAATCAAATGCTGGGTGGGGGAACCCCTTCCATCGAACGGCGTGAAGTTGATTAGACTAAACTTTGCCGGATAGGGGATTGACTCCCACTCCCTTGGGTATGGACAAGGAATGCCCATTTTCTTCACCTCTTGAGCGGACATCAAGGTATTGATTTTGCTCTCGAGGCTTTTGATCTTCAAGTTTTCACTTGTATCTTCGTTGGCATCCTCATTACCACCCCCTGCGTTGATGGGAGGGTCATTGGCATTATGAGTTTCATTTGCACCTGTGTCCTCATCTTCCAGATTGTTCTGGTTACGACGACTTGATTCACCTTGTTGGTTCTTCAGTGCCTGGAGTTGTTGGTCATGCATCTCTTTCATAGTCTGCATGGCCATCTGCATCTCGAGCCTGAAGCTCTCCTGTTGTTTGGCCATGGCTTCTTCGAGCATCTTGGCCACTTGTTCCGCGCTTATCATGAATGACTCGCGGGGTTCTCCTTCGCTGGATACAGTGTTGTCAGATGCAACCGCAGAGCAAGCATCCGATTCCTCATCTTCTGAAGGTGGTCTTATCCGAACCCTCCCATACGTTCTTCGTGAGATGGTTCCAGACTGCAAACGGGTTAGACGCCGAGATGCATTCAGAATCGACTCGAGATCATCCCATGCCAATGTTCCCTTGTTAGTCATATTAGCGGTGACCCTTGGAAATTCTTCATCTTCAACCACCGCTTTCCTTCGTCGGAAACGCCTAGGCCTTGGTTTTAGCGTTCCAGTGCTGAGCCTTTCGAACACCGAAACCCTTTCGGGGACCGTCTTGGTGCAATTACACTGAGATAATACCGCCCGAATGAGTTTGGAACAGGGGCACTGAGTCTCGAGCCTACGAGGACTTCTCTTTCTGGCTCTGTTCGTACCCCCAGCACGATAGTACAGCTTGTCCGTATAAAAGTCGGAGCAACCTATCACGTGTTGGCACGATTTCCCAGGTATAACGTTATCGTCATCGGACGACAACGTTTCCTTCTGGGGGCGAATTGCCTTCTTTGGGCTTTCAAAGGTTACGCGTCTCGAAACGAGCCTTTGTGGGCGTGAATCTTCGACGAGCTTCTGGACTTCGATGCGCAAATTGGCACACACAGTAGCCTTGAACTCCTTGTCATGCTGAGAGTGATAGCGACCCCCAGCATGTTGAGTCGTTCGGGGCTCTCTCATCGGGCCCAAACGATCTTGAATTGGAGCTTTGTCTCTTTCATCGGGGATTGGACCGAGGCGTTCCAAAATTGACCTCTTTCTTAGGGATGGTTCCGCAGGATCTCCCGGAGCAATTGTAGGGATCATCGGCGATTTGAGTTGGCTCGCCGGAGATTGAACCTGCTTCGAAGGCTGTAACGATTGTGCCTTAACCTGAATCGCCATTTCAGATTTCGGCCTCCATACTTGGCGGGTTGGGGGCAGTTTCTTTGCCACCTCCTTTTGCAGCCTTCTACGGGCTTCTTCAATTTGAGCCCGTGCCTGCACTGATAGTGCGCGGCGCTTGCGAATGCGCTCCTCCAGCGTTGATCGGTTCCGTTTGACGCGGATCCATTCGTCCGTCGGCGGCTTGGAGGAATTACCATTCATCGGTCGTTGAGGCCGTTTACCTCTTCTGTTCTTCAGATCCGCCTTGTAGCGAACTCCGTCAACAGATTCCATGGCCTTTGCGAATTGTTTCGCAAGGCGTTGCCGTTGCCTTTGGCGGGCTCTCTTCGAGAGAGTCACTACGCCCCCTGCGGCAGAAGGGTTGGCCAGAGTAGATCCGACCTGGTTGGAAATTGGAGGGATCTCACCCAATGCGACTTCGGCATTCAGCGGGGCGAGATCTTCGTTGGTGTCTTCAACATCTTCGTACCAACGAATTTTTCTCCTGGGGGAGAACTTCTTGGACTTGCGAGGGGAGGTAGATCCGGACGAGGATGACAGATACTCCTCGAACTTTTGTTGGTCGAATTCGTACTCGGCCTCCTCCTCGACCGGGATCAGGATCCGTGGCTGCGACGCAACGATCTCGTCGGCGAGATCGGTGGCTCCCACTGTGGTCGCCAGATTGTTCGCGGGGAAAATTGTTGCTTTCTTCATTGTTGATTCCATTGTCATCTTTAATAATCGTTTATCGAGTTACAAAGATCCGGTCTTTTTATAAG
>BQKN01001072.1:346909-379843 GCA_022839385.1 Asparagus kiusianus | reverse complement strand
AACAACAAAATATTTTAATCAATTAAGTGATTAGCAAAAGAGAAATTCTGTGAGAAAAGCATGAACTGAAAAGAGAAATAAGTTGACATCTTCCTTACAAACAATTTTATGTTTCTTTCATATATTGATGAATCTTCAATTGATATTTAGCAGTTCATACAATGCAATAACTCTATACCTGCATGTTTTTCTATAATAAAAGTAATCTTAATTCTGTGACAAAATTACCTTCAATCCCCGAGTGAAATATCCCAAGTCCTGCCTAATAAACGTATGCAAACGGGATCAATGTAACAGAAAACTAACATAAAACTAACATATGCAAACAAAACAATATAACATATGCAAACAGGAACAATGTAACAGAAAAAGTCTAAGACCATGGGAACAATATAACAATAGAAGAGAGTAAACAAAACAATGTCCTTTCACATATGTGAAAAACTATTTTTTTTAAAATTCTTTGTGAGATCCACGGAAAACTATCAAAACTATTGAACAATTAACAATATAATAATTACAAAATTCAATCAAGATGATATTGACTAAATCTCCTTAAGCTCTCTTAAGGGGGGAAATCCTGAATCCATGTGATATCAACAAAACAACCCACTGTAGACAATAAAAATTACATTTAATCCCTATCAGAGAAGTTCAGAATAAGATTGCTAAAACCTCGCCCGAAATAGGTGAAAAGAGTAAAACACTAATATCTCTCAAACCAGAAGGAATTTGGCGAAACGGACAGGAACAAACCGAACCCTATGGGATAGGTTTGGTTGGCTCTATCTCGTCGAGATAGACGATTTTTCATATATAAATTGTTAAAATTCCGACTTACGGTTTGGAAGTTATGATCTGTTCGTGGCATGTTCTGGGCATGCATAAGTCAAGCTCGCCTGCAGAGCTCGCCTGCATGATCCAGGCTCACTTGAAGGCTGAAGCTCGCCCGTAAAGGCTGAAGCTCGCCTGTAAGGAAGTCCGTCTGCAAGGATAGAGATCGTCTAGCAGCATTGAAGCTCGCCTGAGTGTGATTCGCCTGCACAGCCTCGCCTACACAGGCTCTCCTGCATATTGAACGAAGCTCACTTGAAGGCTGAAGCTTGCTTGCAAGGAAGTCTGTCTGTAAGGATAGAGCTCGCCTAGCAGCATTGAAGCTCGCCTGAGTGAGATTCGCCTGCACAGCTTCACCTGTATAGCCTTGCCTACACAGGCTCGCCTACACATTGAACCAAGCTCGCCTAAAGGCCTAGCTCGCCTGACAGTTCAAAGCTCACCTGTTTGGCTGACTCGCCAGCATGAAGATTCAAGCTCGCCTAAAGACCAAGCTCGACTGACAGCCTGCACCTTGCCTACGCGGACTAAGCTCGCCTAACAACTAGAAACCCGCCGGTATTGTTAGCCGCCCACTTGGAGTATGAGAATAGTCACATCAGTGGTCAAATCCCACGAATCAAGGGAAAAAGCATGGCGTCCCTCACCTAGTAAGAATATGGCGGCTGACAGGAACCCCTAAGTGGTCACATCCCCATAGCTAGGGCGACTGGCTCCCTCATCCCTACTAGTGGTCAAATCCCACAAATCAATGGATGACCCATGCCATCCCTTGCCTATTTAAAGCCACTTTCAGCCAACGTAAAAAAGGGTTGATTAGCTGCTGTTGGCTTGGCTGGCTAATCTTCCAAAGGTTGAACATTGGCTTATTTGCTAAAGGCTCCCTCATTTGAAGAGACTCGTCTGAACTCTCTTACTTGAGGCTCTTAGGCTCTTTGCAAGCTCTTGCATGGTAGCTCTCTCCAAGCAGTCAGTCGACAAGCACAAGCTCTCTGTTTGGCCTCGGGTATAGTCAAACTCGATTAGCACAAGCTTCTACTGCGTAGTGAAGCTTGCTCGCAACTTCGATCGGATCATCTAAGGGAATCAAACTCGGCGCGAGAACCGAGGGAGGCATCCTATCGCTACCAAAGTCCCCACATTAAACAAGGAGGGCATTCCCTCCGCTTCAGTTATAATTTTGATTCGTTAGTTTGTAATAAGCTATTCTTATCAATACAAACAAAATCCCAGTTTCGGGAAGTTAAAATTTACACCTACAGAAGATGGCGACCATAGTGGGAGAAACCATTTTTTCAACTGAAATGGTGGTGGCGCAGTTCGACGAAGTTGTAGCAGGGACAACTGTTGAGTCCCTCGTGATTAAGTTCAAGGAGTACTTATCTTTATCTTTCTCTGGTAACAATGTGTCTCGGAAGTGCTACAGAGTTGTGCGTGTGGCCCAGCCCCATGTGGCCGAGGCAACCACACCGGAGAACTCCGTCTGAGCAAGCACAGGGGGTTCTATCTTTCCTAAGACCATCACTGTCGAGCCGGAGTCAAAGGATGCAAGTTTAGGGGCTGCTCAATGGGTCGTTGAACAATCCTCGCAGACCCCTATGCAAGATGAGACGCCAATTCATGTCGGCGTGGACCACGTCTTCACCGTCAACATGAATGCTCCCCTCTCCAAAAGAGCCAAGCAATGGCGATGACAAGCACTTCCCCGCCAAAAGACACAAGCCCTCGTCTCCAATGACGCCCTGAATTACTATTCAGGCCTGAAGAGATCCAAGCCAAAATGCAAAGTTCCCAAAATTGACGAATTTAGTGTTTTCGGCAAGCCCAGCAGTTCAGGCGAGCCCCACAAGTTTTGCTTCATGAGCAAGGTTCCTAATTTTGGCGAACGGCTTAAATCAGTCAACCCACTTATGCAGATGAGCTTCACTCTTCAGGCGAGCTTCCCAAATCTAGCGAGCTTCCCAAATCTGGTGAACTCTGTAGTTCAAACGAACTTCATCAAGTTCGCTTAACAGCCCAACTTCACCCGCAAGTCGGCCTTCGCTAGAAAGGCAAAGCTGCAGCTCGCCCAACAGGCGAGCCTCGACAGACCGAATCTCGCTAACACATGCGAGCTCGCCAACAGATGCAAGCTCTCCCAACAGGTGAACCTCGCCAGGCTGAGCCTTGCCGACGAGCTCAAGTATGCCAAACAGGCGGACCTCGGCAAAGCTCGCCTAACAGCTTGATCCCGCCTGCAAGAAGTGGTAGTTCTCCATAGGCGAACCTTACCTGAAAGAACTAGAGGTTGAACCTCACCAACGGGCTCTAGGTCTCAAACCACGCGAACCTCGCATGAATGAACAGACGACTGAACTTCACCAACAGGCCTAAGCTCGCCTATCTAGACAAGGTCGCCAGAGTTTAACACTTAGGAAATTTCCCGAGTGTTCCCATTTGGACTCCCTTGAGTCTCCTCCATTTGAGCGCCAACAGTCGGCTGAGGTTCAAGCTTGCCTTGAACCTCACTTGAATGACCAGTCGGATCGACCTCGCCAACAGTCGGCTAAAAGTCGCCCAAATGCTCGAGCTTGCCTGCAGTCGGCTAGAGCTCACCCACATTCCAGGCCTCACCTATCTCAGCGTGGTCGATTAGATCTGACACATAGGGAATTTCCCAAGTGTCCTCATGTCAGCTCCCTTGAGCCTCCTTCATGCGACTTCACGTCTCGTCCTTCCGACGCTGGGGGTTGCCACTATCGACCTACATGGGATCTTAGAGGAAACTTGACTTGCAAACACACGCCCTACGAGGCTTCTGATAAGGTGGAGCTCCTGTCACAATTGTCAACATGATAGGGAAGTCCAAGACCTTTGAGCGTGAAGGAATCTACCAACACGCTCGCACCCGAACGGGGGTGGCCATTCCGTTTGACTACACGCGCCTAGCATCTGTCTCTGTCGACAATGATGATGATTGCTTGACAATAGCAACGTCACAAGCCTCAAGCTTAGTTCAGGGCGAGCACACAAATGTGCACATGACCGAAATCTCTGACGAGATATCCAGGAGACTCGACGAGCAACAAGCAACCATCAACTCCCTGAAGGAGATGTTGGAGGAGCTTCTGAGCGAGAAAAAGAAGAAGAGAGAGAGGACTTCACGGGTTTCGTATAAATCCTCGAAGCACAAAGAGTGGATGCCTACTCCTTCCCACTCCTCATCTGAGTCATTTAGAGGAGCGTCATCTTCGGATCATAATCCAAGGGACAAAAGGCTCGATGAATTCCAAAGTCAACTCAATGCCTTGAAGCTCCAGAAGCACATGAACGAGCTGGGAGTTATCAGACCGTATCCAATCGAATGGGATGCATCTCCTACCCGGCAAAGTTTCAGCCACTGGACCTTCTGCAGTTCGATGGCAAGGGTTCTCATACCTAGCACATTTATTACTTCCAGACGCAAACTGGACACATAGTGGGGAATGATCCCATTATGACTCGACTGTTCATTGGCACCCTCAAGGGGGTCGCCTTTGAATGGTTCCGCAGATTAGAGCCTAGATCCATCATCTGCTAGAAGGATATGGAAAGGCTCTTCATGGCCAGATTCTTCGACGATGACGAAGAAGTATCTGTGGCTACCCTGCTAGCTGCAAAGCAAGGGAAGACGGAGTCTATAAGCAACTTTGTCAAGAGGTTCAGGAATCGATCGCTGCATACACGTGATCAGGTTTCTGAGGCCACCCTTATTAAGATATGCCAGAATAATCTCTCCATCAACACCCTATCTAATATGGGCGCAATCGTAGCTCGCTCGTGGAAAGACTTAATCTGCCAAGGAGAACAAGTCGAGAGCATGCTCAAGCGTATGGATGCTGAAGAGCTATGTGAATTTGAAGGAGATGATGACCAAAGCAATTTCACTTTAGTAGTGGAAACCACTTCCCCTCTCGATGCCTTCCAAGGATGAGAGGTCCACTTTCTAGACGATCAAACCTTCTCATAGTCCGTTGCATCTCAAATCTCCTACCTGGTCAAACCTTCATACAGTTAGGACCAAAGCCAAATTCCCTCGTCGATCCTTTCTAATAAGGCGGTAGGTCCCCAAAACTATCAAGTTAACTGCCACCTCTGATAGCCATTTCTCCATTAGTTTTGTTCAACTGAACAATGGATCTTGTAAGACTATCAAGTTAACTATTACTTCTAATAGTCTCCTCCAAATTTCCCCTGTCGATCCTCTCCAATATGATGATGGGACCACTCCCACTATCATGTTAACAGTCACCTCTGACAAATCAACTTACCAATCTTCTTCAATAGGATGGTAAGTCCTCAAATTCGCTCCAATCGCGACAATCCAATCAACTTACGAATCCTCTTCAATAGTATGGTAAGTCCTCAAAGTCGCTCTGATCACGATAATTCTTATCATGTTAACAATTACCTCTGATAGCTGATACTGTCATTCCCACAAATGGCATTGTCTGATTAGTCGTCACACTCATACGTCCCTGAACGACCTGATCTATTCCGAGCATTCTAATATCCTTAGAATAATCGATGGGTAGTAGCCTACCATGCGATGACTCCTATAACAATCAATCGTCATACTTATACGTCCCTGAACAATTTGATTCCCCCAGCATCGTCTTTCCCGCAAAAGACATTGTTGTTTGATAATGGCCTACCAAGTGATGTGCCTTTATCCAAATAGTGGCCTACCATGCGATGTGCCGCTATTCAGGATTCGTCTTTGCCCCAAGAGAAGACGAATTAGGGTTCATCTTTGCCCCAAGAGAAGACAAATCAGGGTTTGTCTTTGCCCCAAGAGAAGACAAATCAAAGTTCATCTTTGCCCCAAGAGAAGATAAACTTCTCCACCTGACTCCAACGGGTACACGAGTATAAATTGTTTCCTACCTTTGATGGGAAGTTCTTGCAGAATATTCTTAAGGATAACTCAACAGACTCCAATGGGTACACGAGTATAAACTGTTTCCTACATTTGACGGGAAGTTCCTAGAGAATATTCTTAAGGATAACCTGGCAACCTTCAACCGGTGCACGAGGTGAAACTGCTCCATTTCCTTCAACCGGTGCACGAGGTGAAACTACCCCTTTACTCCAACAAGTATACGAGTATAAACTGCTGCTCCTTTACTCAAACAAGTATACGAGTATAAACTGCTGCTCCTTTCCTCCAACCGGTGCACGAGGCTAAACCGCTCCCTTTCCTCTAACCGGTACACGAGGTGAAACTGCTTCCAATCCTCCAACCGGTGCACGAGGCTAAACTGCTCCCTTTCCTCCAACCGGTGCACGAGACTAAACTGTTCTCTTTACTCCGATAAGTATATGAGTATAAACTGCTCCTTTCCTCCAACCGGTGCACAAGGCTAAACTGCTTCCTTTCCTCTAATCGGTGCACGAGGCTAAACTGCTCTCTTTCCTCCAACCGATGCACGAGGCTAAATTGCTCCCTTTCCTCCAACCGATGCATGAGGCTAAACTGCTCCCTTTCCTCTAACTGGTGCATGATGTGAAACTGCTTCCAATACTCTAACAAGTATACGAGTATAAACTACTGCTCTCCTCCAATCGGTGCACGAGGCTAAACTGCTCCCTTTCCTCTAACCGGTGTACGAGGCTAAATTGTTCCCTTTCCTCCAACCGGTACACGAGGTTAAACTGCTCTCTTTCCTTCAATCGGTGCACGAGGCTAAATTGCCCCCTTTCCTCTAACCGGTACATGAGGCTAAACTGCTCCCTTTCCTCCAACCGGTGCATGAGGTGAAACTACTTCTAATACTTCAACAAGTATTCGAGTATAAACTACCGCTCCTTTCCTCCAACCGGTGCACGAGGCTAAACTGCTTCCAATCTTCCGACTAGTACACGAGGTTAAACTGCTCCCTACATCCAAACGCCTCAAATGGCTAAGAATAGAGGATAAATCTTCGCATTGAGCCTAAGAGAAGCTCCTTGACAACTTACCATGCTAAAGGCAATAGCATGGCTAGCCTAACTCAAACGGCAGATAGTAAAGACAAATCAAGTTCGTTGATAGCCGAGGATTTGTTAAAAATCCTAATTCAATCTCGCCGAGTTCAATTGGAAGGCGCCTCGCTCCATCTGAGTAGTGATCACTTTACAGGTCTTCATATCCAAAGTATTCCAGACCCTATGCGGCCTGATTTAGGTCTAAAAACTTTAGAGGGGGTTCTGTAGGTAATAAAAATTACCTTTAATCCCTATCAGAGAAGTTCAGAATAAGACTGCTAAAACCTCGCCCAAAATAGCTAAAAAGGGGGAAAACGCTAATATCTCTCAAACCGGGAGGAATTTGGCGAAACGGACAGGAGCAAACCAAACCCTATAGGGTTGGTTTGGTTGGCTCCATCTTATCAAGATAGTCGATTTTCATATATAAATCGTCAAATACCAACTTACAGTTTGGAAGTTATGACATGTTCTTCGTGGCATGTTCTGGAGCTCGCCTGCATAAGTCAAGCTTGCTTGCAGAGCTCGCCTGCATGATCCAGGCTCAATTAAAGGCTGAAGCTCGCCCGTAAAGGCTGAATCTCACTTGTAAGGAAGTCCGTCTATAAGGATAGAGCTCACCTAACAGCATTGAAGCTCGCCTGAGTGAGATTCGCTTGCACAGCTTCGCCTGCACAGCCTCGCCTACACAGGCTTGCCTGCACATTGAACCAAGCTCGCTTGAAGGCTAAAGCTTGCCCGTAAAGGCTGAAGCTCACCTACAAGGAAGTCCGTCTACAAGGATAGAGCTTGCTTAGCAGCATTGAAGCTCACATGAGTGAGATTCGCCTACACAGCTCGTCTACACAGCCTTGCCTACACAGGCTCGCCTGCACATTGAACCAAGCTCGCCTGAAGGCCTAGCTCACCTGATAGTTCGAAGCTCGCATATTTGGCTGACTCGCCAGCATGAAGATTCGAGCTCGCCTGACAGCCTGCACCTTTCCTACACGGACTAAGCTCGCCTAATAACTAAAAACCCGCCAGTATTATCAGCCGCCCACTTGGAGTATGGGAATAGTCACATCAGTGGTTAAATCCCACGAATCAAGGAAGAAAGCATGGTACCCCTCACCTAGCAAGAATAAGGCGGTTGACAGGACCCCCTAAGTGGTCACATCCTACAGCTAGGGCGGCTGGCTCCCTCACCCCTACTAGTGGTCAAATCCCACAAATCAAGGGATGACCCATGCCATCCCTTGCCTATTTAAAGTCACTTTTAGCCAACGTGAAAAGGGTTGATTAGCTGTTGTTAGCTTGGCTGGCTAATCTTCCAAAGGTTGAACCTTGGCTCATTTGCTAAAGGCTCCCTCATTTGAAGAGACTCGTCTGAACTCTCATACTTGAGGCTCTTAGGCTATTTGCAAGCTCTTGTATGGTAGCTCTCTCCAAGCAGTCAGTCGACAAGCACAAGCTCCCCGTTTGGCCTCGGGTATAGTCAAACTCGATCAGCACAAGCTTCTATTGCGTACTGAAGCTTGTCTGCAACTTCGATCGGATCGTCCAAGGGAAGCAAACTCGGCGCGAGAACCGAGGGAGGCGTCCTATCGCTACCAAAGTCCCCATGTTAAATAAGGAGGGCATTCCCTCCGTTTCTATTATAATTTTAATTCATTAGTTTTAATAAGCTATTCTTATCAATACAAATGAAATCCTAGTTTCGGGAAGTCAAAATTTACACATACACCCGCCTCCTTAAAGATTCTCTTAGGAAAAAAGTACGTTACATATGATCTCACGCAACTGATGAAAGACGCTTCCAAATTTTGATTCAACAAGTTTATAAAGCTAAGTCTCTTACGTGCAAATGAATAACTCCAACCATGTGACATTGTGCACTGTTGAGGAAAAAATATTGCTGAATATGGGTAATAAACATGATATACGACAATGATTGCTATATAATTGGTATATCCATTTTAATTTACTTGATGAATCATGTGCTTGCTTTTGACGCACAAAATAAAAAACACATTTTTGCATATCATTCTTCAATGTCTCTGAGTATTCCTAATACTTTTTGAAATTAATTGGAAAACAAATATTGACAAATGAAACTTTCATAATAATATTTACATGAATAAGAATGAACAAGTGATAAAGAACTCAACAAGATACTATACATACCACGTGATTTGAGATTTAATACTACTTCTAAATCCCTAAGCTCATGTATTGAATATTTTTACACAGCTACAATAATATGAGCAAAATTATAAACAAGACACGAAGAGCTCACACCACTAGCCTCACTAATAAAGTAAAAGTAACAGTTTAGAAATTAAACAAAAGTAACGTGGCTAAAATAGGATGCGACATTAAGTCTAATTCGTAATTAGTTTTTTTTGCATAAAAATAGCAGGCACTTACCATCTAGATCAACTGGAACATCTCCCTCAAATTCTGCAAATGGAAATAGTAAATTAGGTATAATTAGCAACAAGAATAACCAACATAAGTAATTACAAGCTGGAAACTCTCCAAAGTTAGGGTTGTTCTCTCTAATGTTTAAAGTGCATAATAAGTTTAGTGTAAATTACCCAATGAAATACAATCAGGATACCCCAAATGTAAAAGGACAAAAAACAAAGAATTACTGACAAAAATAGCAACATAGTTACTAAATAAAATTGTTTTATATATCCAACAACTGATAAACCAGATAATAAGTTATTATAAAAACATTCTAAGGACATCAAAATGCTTGCTATGAATATAAAAACTTGGTTTAAGCTCACGAAACTTCTATATTCACATTAACCAGATATGAACAAAGACTATTACAAGATAATACGATGAAGGATTAAGCGATGAACAGAGCCCTAACAATGAAAGGGTTCATATACAATCTTCATTTATTCAGGAACCGCAACATACTGACAGAATTACCATCCACTTACACATAATAATATGTGAATTATTATTAGTCTAAGCTAATTTTAGATATTTTTTTATGTTGAATACCTCCTGTCACAAAATGACTTGATCCTATCACAAGCCTCTACTAAGAGAGAACCCAGAGCTTCGAAGAATAACATGAACCAATTCTTCAGGCCAATTACAGTACCTAAGAAAAACAGAGAGTTTAAATTAGAATCATAGAAACTATGAAGTTTTCTGGCGGAATTTGCGTTAACTGTTAAGGACAATCCATGAACATGACCCCGGCCCCAGTTTCTATCATGAAGAATAATCTAACAGCGAGAAAAGAACATGAAACCAAATCTTTAATGACTTACAGAATCTCTTGAAATCTTTTAAGGTTTTTGAAATAATACCAAAATCAAAAAAAAAAATGCCCAACTCTTATGCCAAGTATTGTATATACAATGTTGTTACCTAGGGGACGTGCCACTTTTTACTTTTAAGTTTCACAGTAGTATTTTGATCACTTGATGCAAAAAAGGTATATAATTATCTATATCTTTATATGCACATACATCATGCGGTGTCATCTGGCATCAATGTATACACAAAGACCCCTAATTCTCTTATCATGGTTGGGAAATACATCGCCTATTGTCCATTATCTCACTTTATCCCACTCAAATTGTTCCAAGGGGTTAAATTGGCCCAATGGAACAATTGTCCCACTTGACCCCGACTTGTCCCTATGAATAAAACCCCATGAACAAAATCTAGGAATAAAAAGTGACTACTTCCCCATACTTTTCATTTAAAGTAATGAATAAAACACCCTTAAAATTTTTAAAATTTTTGAGGGTGTTTCTTTATAATTTTCTAAATTTTTATTGTGTTGTCAATGTAATGCATAGATACATCAATTAACAATGATATTAAAAAGTAAGTCGTTCTTAAGATGTGTTAGGTCACCCGTTACTATTCCTAGGCAGTATAGTTTATATATACAAAAAATTTCAAGCAATCTATATAGTGGTTAAAATGATTTTTGACTTTAATGTACTATTTTTTATAAATTATATTTAATGTGAACCTATCATATAATTTTGACTGTGGTCATCATAATTTAAATACATTTGATTGATTGACTATATTGTTGGCCTTCTTATTTTTATGATGTTTAACAAACAATTTACTTCTAATATTATTTGTCTAGTGTTTATGTTTTCGTATTTATTCTATACAAACAATGAGTTGGAGGTTAGATGGATTGCGCCATAACGATCATATCAAATGGAGGTTGGCGGATATAGTGATTGAAGCAATGCAATTCAAGTTCAAGATCCAAGTTCAAGCTTCATCCGTAAGATTACCAAGTCAAGCTATTGAAGATCAAGATCAAGCTTGGGTAATTTAGTTTAGGAGTTTATATTATGTGTATTAGTACCTTAAGCTCAATATAATATACACACACACACACACATTTATTGGTTTCCATGTATATATATAGTAATATATATACATATATGTTTTGGTTTGATAGTTTTTAAGTTTTACTATGAAACAATTAAATATAATTAGAAAACATATTTTTGTTTCATACTTACATGCATATATATAATTTAGTTCAATGAAATCATGTTTTAGTGTATTATATGTGTATTTTGATAAAATACTATATTCATTGTTTATAGACTTCATAACAATAGTTTATATCTTTCTTCAAGTCTATAAAATCATTTAGTATTGTTTCAAAACATGGTTAAGCTAAAATGTCAAAACTCATATATTCACATTTTCATGTTTTGGACTATTTTACAAAATGATGATATTTTTTATTTGGTAGGTCCTTTTTGAAAACCAGTTTTTGTAGCTTGTTTATTATCATGTCTACAATTATTTTCCAAAGTTCTATATTTTTTGGAATTTATTTGATATTTTTAAACAAGGTTTTTAAATTAGAAAAACTGTTTTCAAACTATCACTTTCATATATCAGTTTACGGTCGACCGCCACGGTCGACCGCGCCTTTGTTTTTAACCTGCGAAGCCAATAACAACTTTCGTAGTCGACCGTCACCGTTGACCGTCAGCTTAAAAATTCTTACGGTCGACCGTCACGGTCGACCATCAAAGTTTCTGGAATTTTCTGAGCCTTGAAAGTGGCTCGCGGTCGACCGCGAGATTTTCATGGTCGATCGCCGTTCACTTCAACGACTATTTTTGTATAGAATCTAATTTTCGATTCTGTAGGCTTTTTGGTATTTTGTTTGGAGTTTTTGGCTGAGGTTTTGGGAGGCTATAAATACCTCATTGATCTCAGTTCTCTTAGCAATCCAAGAAGTTTTTTAAACAAGAGTTTTGACAAGGGTTTAAGTTTTGTTTAAGTTTGTTTACGAAGCTTTTAAGCATTTGAGAGTTTGAGTTTATGAAATCAATTTCACAAGAGCTTGAGGAGATCATCTATTGGTGTTTGAGCATCTAACTCTTCTCCTTCCACCCTTGATCTATTGAGAAGTTTTCTAAACTCAATCTAGCTTTATATTTTATATTGTTTGATTATCATTTTATTAAGCTCATATTGAGTTTAGATGATTTTATTTTCTCTTTGTTTACACACACAACCATTGAGCTTAATGTATTTACATTCATAGTATAATTGGGTTGTGGGATTGTGTAACTTAGAGAGTGAGCTTATAATTCGTTCTCATCCTTGTATAGAACAAACACTTTGTATTATGCTTATTGTGAGATTCACTTTGTAATACACTTGTACACCGAGAGAAGTGTGTGGAGAGAGTCGGGGATCGTCTCAAGAGGAGTGGCGTCGGTTGACGAACCTAGGGAGAGGTTGTATCTAAGCACTTGAGGGAGACACATCTAGTTCAATACTTGAGAGGGTGTAGAGTGGGATTACAAGAGTGTGTTAGTTGTAGAGTTTTCGGTAAACTAGAAAACTGTATTGTGAGGTGTAAACGTTGTTCGGGTAAACGTAGAAAACCCGGTTGTGATAGTGGAGATCTCCTCGAGGTGAGGAGCGGAGACGTAGGTCGTGGGGACCGAACTCTGTAATCATATCGTTTGTTTGTGATTGCATAGGCGCACTTATTTTTATGTTCATATCTTATATCGTCTTTGTATATTGCTTGTTGATTATATTGCCCACTATCTAGTTTAGATTGTTTACCCTTGTGTTAATTATATATCCTTGTATATATCTCATAGTATATCTCTTTGCTAGGATATTTACCTTTGTTCATATTGCTTATTCTTGCTTATAACATATTGTATATCTCTCTTACAAGAATAATTTGTTAATTAGTTTTAATTGGTATAAAATCGGATTAGATTAGCATAAGACCCTAATCACTCCCCCTCTATGGTCTAACATATATGTATATAGATCATAGATTACTTTACTTTCTCACATGAACTAATATTTGGCGCTTAATAATTTTAATTATTATTTTTAAATTTAATATAAAGAGGAACTCTAATAAGATTTACTTATTTACCTACATGATAATACAATCTCAATTCCTAATTTTTCTTAAGATTTATTTCATAGATATGCGTACCAAATTAGTAATTAAAATAATAATTTTTCGTGCTTAAGTTATGATGATTATAGTTGGTCACTCACTATAAAATTTTCATGAAGATATACCTTCCTCTCTATAGCTATCTACACTGCACAAGCATATTTTAAAAATTAGTTGTTAATTTAACATATTAAATTACTTTTTCTTTATAGAAATTTTTTCTTTTTGACTTTTGGATTGTGTAATCACTGTCACCATTCTAACGTAGAAAGGACCTCACTCTAAATAGCTTCACGCTAATGTTTGAGTTAAATTAAAATATATATTATTGCTACTATATAAATATATTTTTAAGAAAACAATGTCAATACTTTATAAATAGAAAAGAATATTTTAACCTCTGAGATTATAAAAACTAAATATAGCCAATTGAGTGATTAGCAAAATATGAATTACATTAAAAATGCGTGAATAATAAGATAAAGATGAAAGATAATGACATTATCAACAGTACTGCCAATAGCAAACTACAATATAAAATTAACCTATTTTGTGAAGCCCAACTATTGGCCATAAGCATCGAGGTTTTCATATATATACTTTATAATTTATTAAAAAGGGTTATATAATTTTATATAATAAAAATTGATTTAATATTGAATAGTAGTATCGTTGTAATAATATCGTTATTAGGTAAAATTCTTTATGAACCAATATGTTCTTTACAATATATAAGCTATGCACTCGAAATTCTTATGTCTTTTATAGAGCCAAAAAGTTTGAATACGAGCCCCTAACATTTTGCTCTCACAACAACAAAATCCACTTAGCAGATGTGGATATTCCAGATGAGTTATATATCATATATACAATACAATTGCCCTAGACAAGTGAGTTATAATAATATTTTTTCACATCGTTTGGGGAAAGATTTGATAGGAATATTGCATTAAAAAAAGAAATTTTTATATTTAGAGCACATAGAGAAATATATCATAATCTCACTGCTCTAATTTCGCAAGAAAATAATTTTTCATACTTTCAGTTTTACTTCTATGGTTCAGAGAATGAGCTGTAAAATTGAATGAGAACATTAGGTAATCTAAATATGAGTGAGACCACAACTAAAAGTTAATGTGAATATGAGTCAAACCATAACTAAAAGTTTACGGTACATATTGCAAGTAAATACATATGCAATATTCCTTTGTGAATTGAATGATCATCCATCTTTTGAAGACTTTAAAACACTAATAAACAGAGATGTCATATTAGATCAACGTATTTATAACTCACAAATAGTAGATCACGTGGCCACAGTCTGGATTAAAGAAAACAATAATAATATTTTATTTGAGAGAGATTATTGAGTTGATGATCAATCCCACAAAAAACTTTTTTTTTCTTTTTTATTTTTATTCTATTTTTATCAATTTAAATAATTATGACATTCAACCACGTGTGTTGCACGTGCATCTAAACTAGTGTGTGTGTGTGTGTGTGTGTGTGTGTGTGTGTGTGTGTGTGTGTGTATATATATATATATATATATATATATATATATATAAATTCCTATATATATATATATATATATATATATATATATGAGAAAACGGGAGGTGAGCTGGCAGGATAGAAAATTTCCTACGCTGTCACCATATGTCAAGTTCTTATTCGCTGGACCCTTATTTATAAAAGTAACAGATTTTCGAAGGGTTAAATTTATAAGAAATGAGGGACCTAGATGTAAAAGATCAAATCTCCCCATATTTCTCCTGCCTTTCCTAATTTATTCCACAAAATCCCACGCTTCCTTGCTTTCTCATCTTCCCCAAAATTGATCTTCAGGAAATGCCTTCGTCGATCTTTCGATCTTCAGGAGACGCTGCCGCCAATCTTTAGGAAACCTTCGCCGATTCTCTCCATTAATTCCTTTGGACTCTTTAATCTAGCTTGAGCTTGCTCCATTGCCTCTTTCATAGCAGTAGCATAAGCTGCAGCGGCTGAACTAGCATCTACCTACACGCCAAGGTAACTAGAGGAACTATCCCTGGGAACCCCTTGAACAACATGGCTTTTTGATGCACCAATTTTGTAGCTTATGTGATGTCTCTTGATACTTTCTTGCTTACTAACAACTTTGGGGAGTAGTTTTTGTTGGCCTTCTTGTTTTGATGATGTTTAACAAACAATTTACTTCTAATATTATTTGTCTAGTGTTTGTGTTTTCGTATTAATTCTAGGCAAATAACGTGTTGGAGGTTGGATGGATTGCGCTTCAACGATCATATCCAAAGGAGGTTGGCGGAATGTCGGGTTGAAGCCTTGCAATTCAAAGTTAAAGATCAAGTTCAAGCTTCGTCCGCATGTGTACCAAGTTGAGCTACAATGAAGATCAAGATCAAGCTTGGATAATCTAGTTTAGATTTTATATTATTTGTGTTAAGTACCTTAAGCTCAATATCATATACACACACGTATTTGGTTTCTATGTATATATATAGTTATATATATACATGCATGTTTTTGGGTTTTCATGCTTTGGACACACTTGCAAAATACATGAGTTTTCACAAATAAAAATTTAATTTGATAAATTCTTTTTCTAACATGTTTTTTTTCATGTTTATAAATATTTCGTAAAGTTTCATCAAGTTTGGAATTGATTTGTTATGTTTAATGGAATTTACAAAATCATGTTTTTGTTCTTACACATGTTCGTGTATGTTTTACAAAACAGATGAGTTTTCATAAATGAGAAGTGGTATTCAAGAAATTCTTTCTTTGACATATTTATCTACATGTTTAGAAACTTTCATCAAAATTTTACTATTTTTGGAGTTGATTTACTGTGCTCAATTGATTTTACAAAATCGTGTATGTCAGCAGGTTTTTAGAAACTATAAATCTGTGTTCAAATATTTATTTCTCTCAACTGGAAAATTATTTTTCATAAATTATTTCTCTAACATGTTATTATACATGTTTAGAACCTTTACACAAAATTTTATAATTTTTGGAGCTGTTTTACTATTTTTAATTGATTTTACAAAGTCAGATACGCAAATTTCCAGAATGCTGAAATTTGGGGTATTTTGGTCTTTTTAGCCTATAACGGCTAGTTTTTGATATTTTCGGTTTTTGGGGGTTTGTGACTGGTTTAAGAGGCTATAAAAAGCCCTCAACTTTCATTGTTTCTTATGGATGTTTAAGAGAGTTTTAAAAAGAGTTTTACAAGTTTGTTGAAGAGTTTTTAAGTTTGTTTCAAGTGTTTGTTTGGTTTGTGAAAAGAAGTTTTCACAAGTGGAGGAGATCATCTTCTTGTTTGGGCTCAAATCTCCATCTCTCCATCTTGATCTAGAGAAGTTTTCCTAAACTCAACTCTAGCTTTTATTTATAATTATTTGTTGATTATCATTTTTATTAAAGCTAGTTTTATATTGAGTTTAGATTTGATTCTATCTCATTGTTACACACACCCACTTGAGCTTATTGTATTTGCATACATAGTATATTAGGGTTGTGATAGTTTGTAACATTGAGTTGTGCTTAATTGAGTTCTCACCTTGTTAGAGAGAACTATCATTTGTTATATTGTGCTTAATTGTGAGATCACTTTATAATACACTTGTACACCAAGTGAGGAGTGTGTGGTGAGAGTCGTGGATCGTTCCAAGAGGAGTGGCGTCGGTTGACGAACCTAGGGAGAGGTTGTAACTGAGCACTTGAGGGAGACACGGCTAGGTCCAACACTTGTGTGGGTGTAGAGTGTGATTGCATAGTGTTTGTTGTGTGAGAGTTTTCGGTGAACTTGTAAACCGAGTGTGTAGAAGTTCCGACTTCCAAACCAGATTGTGATAGTGGATTTCTCACCGGGAGTGGGGAGCGGAGACGTAGGACGGAAGGTCCGAACTCCGTGATCATATCTTGTGTTTGAGTGTGCTTTGGCGTTTATTTATACTTGTGTTTATATTTCTTATCGCCATTGTCATTAGCTCATTATTTATATGATCCATTATCTAGTTCATATTGTTTACCCTTGTGTTAGTTTACATATCCTTGCATATATCATATTGTATATTTATTTGGTAGGATATATCATCTTGTGTTAGTTTTATATCCTTGCACATACATTGTCTATATCTCTTTGTTAGGATATATCTTGTTGTTCATATTGCTTATTCTTGCTTATATCTCTCGTATGTCTATCTTGCAAGAATATATTTGTTAAGATATTTTAATTGGTATTTTAATCGGATTAGATTAGCATAAGACCCTAATCATCCCCCCTCTAGGGTCTAACAATTGGTATCAGAGCTTGGTGCTCTTTGATTTAAGGTCTAATCGCCTTGAGTTAAAGATCCAAGTTAGCTTGTTGTGCTAATCTAATTTTGAGCTTTATTTGTATCTTGCTTGCCTTTTATATTATGGATATGCATGGTTTAGGTTATGCCATCAATATTGCTCCTAGATTAGATAATTTCCCCTATGCCCAATGGTGTGTTAGATTTAAACTTTTTGTTCAATCTAAACACTTTGATTTATGGGAAATTATAGATGATGCTTATATTGTGCCCACTTTGGAGAAATCCAAGTGGAATAAGAATGATCATCGTATGTTTACAATGAACAATATTTTGTTAGAATATTTGCTAAATGCTTTTAATTCATCTATGTCTAACAAGTTTGTTCATTTTGATAGTGCTTACAAACTTTGGAAATTTATGGAAACACATCAAGGGGACTTGGAGGCGATCCGACAAGCTTTGGAGGATCCGGCTTCAAGTTCATGTGAAGCATCATGCACACGGCCATTAGGCGATAGCCCTAGTGAGGTTTGCGAGTTCGAAACCACTGATGATTTATCTAGTGATGAACTTGCTTGTGCTAGTGAAAAATTATTGCATGCCTTTAACAAATTACAAAATGATTTTACTGATCTCAAAAGCAAGCATGTAGAACTTATATCCGATCATGAGAAGCTAGCTTCCAATTTTAATATCATTACTAAAGAAAATGTTGCTCTTAAAAAAATAATGATATGTTAAAATTGCAAAATGAGAAATTATCATCATCCATTTCTAGCTTATCTCATGCTAAGATTGATGCCATGTTAGAAGTAGAGAACATAAAAAATAACACTGCTTCTTTTATAAATAACTATTTATGTTCTACTTCCAAAAATGCATATGTGCCTAAAAATGAAGATTTGAATCTTATGAATAAAAGTATTTCAACTTTAGATTCAACTTTGAAAACATGCATTAATAATCATAAGAGGCTTATGAATATGTGTGCCAAGTCTAAGTCATCATCTACTCATTATGCACACATGTATAGCAAAACTTATAAGTGTTCTATTTGCGGCCGTCAAGGTCATCTAGCTAAGTTTTGTTATGATGCACACAAACATAAGAATTCTAATGCTCCTTGTGCATCTCATGTAGCTTCTTCATCTTGTACACTTACACATTCACATGCTCATTCTCACAAAGTTCATCATAAGCATGCTAGTGTGTTCAAGTGTGATCTTTGTGGTCGTTTTGGTCATTTGGCCGATTATTGTTTTGACTTGAAAAAGAAATCTTATTTGCCAAATGTTTCTAGTAGACCACACATTTATAAATGTGATGTTTGTGGTAGATATGACCACTTAGGAAAGTTTTGTTTTGATAATGTTTCTCATTTGCAAAATAATTTTAAAAGACCATTCATGTTTGCAAATGTTTCAAATATTTCCCGTGCACCTTTTAATGGTCAACATAAGCAAATGCTTCCTTTTCATTGCACAAATTGCAATCGGAAGGGTCATTTGAGTGATTATTACTATGACCGATCCCATGCACCACATATGTCCAAGTGGGTTCATAACCCTAGGACTTTAAGCTTAAATGATAGGGGTCATGTCCCTAAATCTTTTGGTACCAAGAGTTCTTGGGTACCAAAACAAATTTAAATTTTAAACCAAGATTTTTAGCGTTCTTATTTTTCCTTTTTTTGGTTTTGAAAATTATGCTTTGAAACTTTTTATATGAAAACATTTTTTTAAATTGATCAAATCTTTTGTTTTCATGATTATTTGTTTCGATCTTGATGAGAGGACTTCGTTTATATAACCCTCCGGATTTATTGGGTGTTTATTCCCAAACATTGTTTACCGGATGCTAAAAACATTTATATGGGTTGTTACAAGCTCAAGAGTTAGATATGATTGCCTCTCTTGATTTTTGAAAATTAATGATGATTTGGTTTTATGTTCTTGTATGATTTACTTGTGATTTATGATTTCATTTGATTGATTTGTTCCCATTTGAAAACATTTTGCATGATTCTCATGCTCCTTTTCTTTTTGATTTCATAAATCTATTTATACATGGTTTTTATGTTTTTTTATATAAGACACTATGTTCATCTTGAAATATTTATATATGTTCTCATTATCTCTTGAATGTGAGTAATATTTAGCATGTATGTATACTCACATGTTTGCCATGATCTTTTACTGCTTATATTCTATATGGCTTTTTGATAGGGGGAGCATTCCCTATACTTGTTTGATACTCACCTATGCTTATTGATAGGGGGAGCTTTCGCTCTCTTAATTCCTTTGTCCCCTTTTTGATGTTGTCAAAGGGGGAGAAATATTGTGAGTATATTCTTTTTTGTTTATATGCATGTGTATTATAATTTATATATTCATTTCCTTTCATGCATATATCCTTTTTGTAAATTGTTTGTCATCATCAAAAAGGGGAAGATTGTTGGCCTTCTTGTTTTGATGATGTTTAACAAACAATTTACTTCTAATGTTGTTTGTCTAGTGTTTGTGTTTTCGTATTAATTCTAGGTAAATAACGTGTTGGAGGTTGGATGGATTGCGCTTTAACGATCATATCTAAAGGAGGTTGGCGGAATGTCGGGTTGAAGCCTTGCAATTCAAAGTTAAAGATCAAGTTCAAGCTTCGTCCGCATGTGTACCAAGTTGAGCTACAATGAAAATCAAGATCAAGCTTGGGTAATCTAGTTTAGATATATATTATGTGTGTTAAGTACCTTAAGCTCAATATCATATACACACACGTATTTGGTTTCTATGTATATATATAGTTATATATATACATGCATGTTTTTGGGTTTTCATGCTTTGGACACACTTGCAAAATACATGAGTTTTCACAAATGGAAATTTAATTTGATAAATTCTTTTTCTAACATGTTTGTTTTCATGTTTATAAACATTTCGTAAAGTTTCATCAAGTTTGGAATTGATTTGTTATGTTTAATGGAATTTACAAAATCATGTTTTTGTTCTTACACATGTTCGTGCATGTTTTACAAAACAGATGAGTTTTCATAAATGGGAAGTGGTATTTAAGAAATTCTTTCTTTGACATATTTATCTACATGTTTAGAAACTTTCCTCAAAATTTTACTATTTTTGGAGTTGATTTACTGTGCCCAATTGATTTTACAAAATCGTGTATGTCAGCAGTTTTTTAGAAACTATAAATCAACTGGGAAATTCTTTTTTAGAAATTCTTTCTCTAACATGTTATTCTACATGTCTAGAACCTTTACACAAAATTTTATAATTTTTAGAGCTGTTTTACTATTTTTAATTTATTTTACAAAGTCAGATACGCAAATTTCTAAAATGCTGGAATTTGGGGTATTTTGGTCTTTTCAGCCTATAACGGCTAGTAACGGCTAGTTTTTGATATTTTTGGTTTTTGGGGGTTTGTGACTGGTTTAAGAGGCTATAAAAAGCCCTCAACTTTCATTGTTTCTTATGGATGTTTAAGAAAGTTTTAAAAAGAGTTTTACAAGTTTGTTGAAGAGTTTTTAAGTTTGTTTCAAGTATTTGTTTGGTTTGTGAAAAGAAGTTTTCACAAGTGGAGGAGATCATCTTCTTGTTTGGGCTCAAATCTCCATCTCTCCATCTTGATCTAGAGAAGTTTTTCTAAACTCAACTCTAGCTTTTATTTATAATTATTTGTTGATTATCATTTTTATTAAAGCTAGTTTTATATTGAGTTTAGATTTGATTCTATCTCATTGTTACACACACCCACTTGAGCTTATTGTATTTGCATACATAGTATATTAGGGTTGTGATAGTTTGTAACATTGAGTTGTGCTTAATTGAGTTCTCACCTTGTTAGAGAGAACTATCATTTGTTATATTGTGCTTAATTGTGAGATCACTTTATAATACACTTGTACACCGAGTGAGGAGTGTGTGGTGAGAGTCGTGGATCGTTCCAAGAGGAGTGGCGTCGGTTGACGAACCTAGGGAGAGGTTGTAACCGAGCACTTGAGGGAGACACGGCTAGGTCCAACACTTGTGTGGGTGTAGAGTGTGATTGCATAGTGTTTGTTGTGTGAGAGTTTTCGGTGAACTTGTAAACCGAGTGTGTAGAAGTTCCGGCTTCCAAACCAGATTGTGATAGTGGATTTCTCACCGGGAGTGGGGAGCGGAGACGTAGGACGGAAGGTCCGAACTCCGTGATCATATCTTGTGTTTGAGTGTGCTTTGACGTTTATTTATACTTGTGTTTATATTTCTTATCGCCTTTGTCATTTGCTCATTATTTATATGATCCATTATCTAGTTCGTATTGTTTACCCTTGTGTTAGTTTACATATCCTTGCATATATCATATTGTATATCTATTTGGTAGGATATATCATCTTGTGTTAGTTTTATATCCTTGCACATACATTGTCTATATCTCTTTGTTAGGATATATCTTGTTGTTCATATTGCTTATTCTTGCTTATATCTCTCGTATATCTATCTTGCAAGAATATATTTGTTAAGATATTTTAATTAGCATTTTAATCGGATTAGATTAGCATAAGACCCTAATCACCCCCCTCTAGGGTCTAACAGTTTTGAAGGTGATCGCACTCTAGATGGTTCTGTTTGGAGGTTGATGTCAGATGTACTTGCGTATGTAGCAGCAGGACAAGGTATATCTCCACTAAAAGCTGGATGATTGCTAGAAGAGCGTGAATGATACTTTGTGTTCACATGATCAACTTCAAAAGCAACATACCCTATACTCCTCATGCGTTCTTAAGTTAGTTACATCACTCTCTATGTTAGCTACATCACTCTCTATGTTATTAGTAGAAGAAGTGAATGGAATACTACTGGTTCTAAAACACTCGATTGCCCATAATAACGCACATTATAGATGAGATCATTGGTTTGAATATTTGAGGAAATACCCTCTTACATCCTGTGATGAACATGAATTAACCGTATAAGTATACCAAAGATGAGTTATGTGTGTTTCCCCACTTATTACATCCTCTATACTACTATGGTTCGTCCTATGATACGACATACTAAAGTGCTTTGAGCCATCTGTTGCGTGCCTTTGCGGAAGTGTGCTTGCACACCAAACGAGTCCGTAAGCACGGGAGAAGATTAACAAACCGAACTCGGGTATAATCCAACAAATAATATGACAAGCGAATCACAAACACAGATATTTTACGTGGTTCGGAAATTTGCTTACATCCACGGGAGCGACACAATTAATTTCTTATTAATAACAAGAAATTACAAATAAGAGAGATGATCTCAAACTTTAGATTTCTCAAACAAATAGTAATTGATTTTAATCTAAAATCAATGCTCACTCTCTCTTAATAACCCAAATAAAACCCCCCCTATTTAAGTCACCAACTCCTCTTCACTTAATTAATGAGAGGACAAATTAGGGCTTCACAAATTCGGGCGCAGAGAAGAACGACAGCTTCGTTCTCTCTCTCCTCAATTTCTGCCGCCGCCTCCAACTGGGGTTTCAAGCCGCTCGCTCCCAACTGAGATCACGAAAGGGGTTTCCCTTTTATAGGAAAACCCTAGGGATGAGCTCGAAGCCAGCTGGAGCCAGCTGGTTCCCATCCATATCACGCGAGCACCTCGAGCCCCGCGCACAAGACAAGCGAGCCCGACATCGCCTCACCACATCTCGCCTGCAGGCGAGATCGAACCCCGCCTATGATCTCGAATAGGCGACTTCACCTCGCATACGATCTCAAAGTCGCCCTCATGCCTCACCTGTGATTTTTGAATGGGCAACTTCACCTCGGCAGGTCAGTTCTTCTTTAATTCTCCACCTCGTCCATCATTTGATAAACCTTACATTTTGGACGAACACCAGAAGAACACCACGAATGCCAAAACGAACCCAAAACAGCTGCACCATTATACCATGGCTACCTACGTACCCTCTGACTGGGATCAAGCTAATCGTAGTTCTGTCAAATGGCCGCCAACGGCCTCAACAATCACAAATGTGCAACAAGTTTTGACAATGATCAAACTTGTTGCTCAGAACCACCTTTGTGAGCATATCTGCCGGATTGTCCTTCGTGTAGACCTTCACTATCTCCACATATCCATCTTCAAGAACATCCCGAATGAAGTGATAACGAACGTCAATGTGCTTCGTCCTCGAATGAAAAACCTAATTCTTCGCCAAATAGATAGCACTCATGCTATCACAATGAATAGTGACAGACTGCTACGATATACCAAGTTCCTCCAAAAGTCCTTGAAGCCAAATAACCTCCTTAACAGCCTCCGTAATTGCCATATACTCTACCACCATCGTAGACAAAGCCACTATAGACTGTAAGGTGCATCTCCAACACACCGGTGCACGGGTCAAAGTAAACACATACCTCGTGTAAAACCCCGTAATACTGAATATTATGAGATATAATAATAAACATGTTATATTATGATAAATAACATTTATTTATATTTGAGTATGCTAGGAATTGATTTGAGATCAATCCAATACATATATATGAATATATGAGTACAAATGCACAAAATATGCACGAGAAAAAAATCTGGGAAAAATAACCAGTTAAGAGTTTATAAATTTTAAACAATGATTCACTTAGAATCTGGGAAAATTTAAAATACTAAAGTTGTAGTTCTTTTCAACAGATTTCTAACAAATCTTATATTACCTCATTCCAAGGTCGGACGCGAAAGTTATTGCCAAAATACCGAAGGTTATTTTCCTAGTCAGACTAGGTTTCCTGGTTCAGGTCAAACGGGTTTATTTCGGGTTTGCATATATATATATATATATATATATATATATATACACTTATGTTTTCATGAAAATTATCACCCTTATATTAGAGTTTCATACCCTAGCAATCCCTATTCCTCTCTCTAAAGCCCTAACCCTAAAATTGAGAATTTTGAGAGCTTTGTGAAGCAAATATCGACACAAGGGCAAGATCATCGACGTGTAGCAAGGAGAAAATGGGTTGTTTGCACTTCTAATTGCTTGCTGGTTATCTCAGAGGCTTAGAACACCATTTTAGGTAAGATTATCTTTATCCAAACCTATCCTCATAGTTAAATAACTAGTGTAGATGATTAATATGATGTTGAATATGTGTTTTCATGCTTTAATCTTAAGATGAGGTGTTAAAAGTCAGATTTTTGATAGTAAACCTTAAAACAAATGCTAGATTAATAATATTTTCTTGCTATTTATGATAGTATCATGATCATAATCATTAGGGTTTTTCATAATTTTATTCATATATGAGAAATTTAAGTGATGTACTATATATATGTTTTTCTGCAGAAAACTATAGCACTTGTATAATATTTAATTGAGAGTTTAAGATATCAAACAAACTCCAAATTTAACCAAACTGTTTTAAATGAAAGATATATGTGTCTAGTTTCTAAAACTGAAAACTATTCTTAAAAAGAGTTTGTATAGGGGAAGATATGTTAAATTTACTAATAATATGTCCTGTAGAAAAAAGGCTGCACATATATAATGTCTAACTGGAGATTTGGGATAACAAAGAAACTCCAAACTGAACAAAACTTATGTCATTTGAAAGATGTGTGAATCTAGTTTTCAAAATAGAAAACTATTTATAAAAATAGTTTTCTTAGAGAAAGATATGCTTGTTTTACTAACAGATGTCCTGTCTATTTTTCCTGCTCATTTTGTGGAGCTGTGTTGCGCCGTTTTGAGGTGCGTTCTCGGAGTTTTGAGCCGCTTGATGTTATACGTATAGTCATAAATATGTTATGTTATACATTTAAGAATATCAAGGGGATTATGATGAATTTTGATTTGATCATATTTGAATTAGATATAGTTCATATACATGTTGGATGTCGTTGATGAGCACAGCTTAGTACTATATGGGATAGTGCGTCGACACACCAAATATACACAGTTTATACATGAGGTGGATATCGTTGATGAGCTCAGTTCAGTATTACATGAGGTAGTGCATCGATATTCCACATGTACAGGCCATTGAGTCGGATTTTAGGAGGCTTGATCTAGCCGTCCGTCCCGCACTAGGGTGCGATGAGGCTCGTGAGCCGTATTTCTAGGATGCCTATTTGGTAGTCCGTCCCACACTCATGTTACATACTAAGATCACGATGAGACTAATGAGCCGTGTACACAGTTCAGGATACCTACAGGGTAGTCCGTTGCACTGAGACAATTACTTGATAGCCTAAGTATAACAGATACCGATTATGAATACGACCTATCATTGAACTATATAACTGAGATACGTTACTTTTGAAAGTATACAAAATTATGTGTTGGTATTTTATTCTATCTCTCCAGTGATTATGGAAGATATTATAAATACGATGTGTTGATATCTTATTTCTTTTACTGTCTTTTTACTTCTTAGTTGGGATCAATGATTAGAGATTAACAATTTAAGACTTATGATATATACATGGGGGTTTCCTTGTTTGGATTATTTCGCTCGACGTACCAGTCTCGTGTTATGGATTTCTAATTATTGGTTTCATTAGATTGTCTTTTCTTAGTTCGGTATTAATGTTTAGATATCTATAATTTGAGACTTATGGTATATACATGAGGGTTTCCTTATTTGGATTATTTCGCTCGACGTACTACGTCTCGTGTTGTAGGTTTCTAAATGTTAATCCTACTTAGATACGGGTAAAATGAAGCTAGGTAGACTATGCTTAATAGATAGATCCTTCACTCTATCTAGTAGCCCTTTCCCTGGGGGCGGATAGAGGTAATCTTGCTGTAGTGCTCTGACTCTCTTGTTGTTATTCTTTTTCTTTTAAATTATTTTTTAGGTAGTTCGGAGTTTCGGAGAGCCACAGGGTGACCGAGTTCTGGCATAGTCGCCGTCACATATTTTTTTACTTGTAGATACTCCACTGTAGTTTTGAGTTTTATCCAGACATTAGAGTTTCATATTCATATTGTAAAGGCAGTGCGCCTTAATACGATTTTTAGTTGATTCATGTTGAGACATTTTCATTATTCAGATATCATAAGTATTATAGTTAAGACATGATTCTTTTCATTTATGAGATATCTCTTCTATATCATGTCTATTACATTTATTCCCTTTATTTTGCCTGTTTGCACCTGCACTTCTATTTGGTTCTACTAGAGGATATTACTGTGATTGGTAAAACATATTTATGCATAGTGTGGGTGCATGGCAGGTTTGACATCTCTGGTTTCACCTTGGACTGCAGCCTTGTGTGAACCCAGGGGCATCACAGTTGGTATCAGAACTCTAGTTCCAGTATCCTTAGGATCATCCTGTGTCGAGTCATGGAGCTAGTATAGAGTTTCTTAGGATTCATGTATAGAGTCCGCTAGGAATTTCTAGAATGAGTGAGGACGATATATACGTATATCTCAAAAATTGCAAATTTTTTTATGCCTATCATACTTTGATTGAAAAGTATTTGCATGAATGATAAGTGATACGATTTTCTTATTGTTATGTGTTATATCTTTTGCCTGAGGTCTCAATACTGTATCTTATAAACTTTATTCTGAATGTATAGATGGCCGGACGAGGAAGTGGACGAAGAGGATCCCGTACTCAGTGAGAGGGACAGACTGAACCAGAACCCGAGCCGCAGGAGGCTCCACCCGAGCCGCAACAGGCTCCCCAGTATTTGATAGACCTCATGGCACCCATTGTAGCGAGGCTAGCAGCGCTTGAGGAGCGAGTGGCAAATCACATGCTGTCAGCTACACCACCATCTGTGGTCCCACTGCCAGTTATTCCTACCATCCCCATAGCAGAGGAGTCCCCAGAGACCACACCAGGACTCACCCCACCATCAGTTGCAGCCGCAGAGCAGGAGGTTTAGCTTCGTTTAGTGGAGCGCTACCAGAAGATGAGGGCGCCGGAGTTTCAGGGATCATCAGATTCGCTTGTCGCCCATAAGTGGAAGGAGGACGTGAGTAACATTCTGGATTTACTTAACGTCGACTTAGTGCAGAAGCAGAGGCTGGCAGTTTTTAGCCTGAAGGGTGATGTAGGAGGATGGTATAGGCTTCAGTTCACTCCGGATCATCGGATGGCCCTCACTTGGGAGGATTTCGTGTATTTCTTCGACGAGCAGTACATCTCTTCTGCGGCACGGGCCAGGAAAGAGCTAGAGTTGTTTAAGCTAGAGCAGGGAGATATGTCTGTGGCTGACTATGAGAGCCGATTTATGAGTCTTCTACGTTTTACGGGCATGTGGCAGTCAGGAGAGTGCCAGGCGCAGATGTTTCTTATGGGACTTCGCCCAAGTCTTCGCCATTACCTAGTTTCCAGAAGATTTCGTTCAGTCCGAGAGGTCGCAGATGCAGCTATATCGCAGAAGATAGAGACTGCGATGTTCCAGAAGAATAAGGAGGGCAACAACAAGTCTGGACAGAAGAATGACCAGGGCAAGGGCAAGAGATCTTTTGTCGGACTAGGAGGACCCCAGCAGTGGGGTAAGGACTTTCATCACCATCAACAGGGCAAGTTCAAGAAGGGAGCACAACATGACTCGAGAGCACCATCACAGCGCAAGATTCAGGGTGCATGCTATAACTACAACAAGATCGGGCATAAGGCCAAGGACTATCGCAGTACGCCAGCAGGAGGCCAGCAGGGCAGAGGTCATGGCCAGCAGCAAAATCGAGGACATGGTCAGCAGCAGAACCGTAGTCAGGGTCAGCATCAGTAGGGCCGTGGTTACGGCCAACAACCGCAGCAAAGGATTAAGGCACCGCCAGCTGTTCCTAGGATTGAGGGGCCAGTAGGCCAGATTCACGTGATTCAGGAGATTCTCAAGGGACAGATAGTCTTGTATATTCCACCATCGTCAGTTCGACAGTCGCCAGCCACTGGCATAGTCTATGTAGTCGTACCGCATGATCACGGTGCGAGCGGAGCTATAGTAGAAGGTACTTTCTTAGTAAACTCTTTTCCAGCTCGGATCCTGTTCGATTCAGAGCTTCCCATTCTTTTATATCTCATACCTTCATGGATAGGCTCCAGTTAGTCGCACATCCTTTAGATGTTCCGTTGTCCATCTCTACTCCCTTAGGGGAGGTATCCCTATTAGAGAACGTTTGTAGGAGATGTGTCATCAGCTTAGATGAGTCCGAGTTTATCATAGATTTGATCGTCTTGCGGATGTCGGATTTCGACATCATTCTTGGTATGGATTGGTTATCATCCTACCATGTTAGCATTGACTGTTTTACAAAAACAGTCAGTTTGCGAGCGTTCGATGGGTCTGAGTTGATCGTAGAAACCTCACAGGGCAACCAGTTTGTGGAGTCATTTCTAGCCTATATCAAGGAGGTGATGCTGAGAGATCGGAGTGCTGATTTATGTGAGACTAGGGTTGTCTCAGATTTTTACGATGTCTTTTAGGACATACCGGGGCTACCTCCTGTGAGAGAGGTTGAGTTCTGCATCAAGTTGCAGCCAGGCACAACACCAATATCTAGAGCTCCTTATCGTATGGTACCTGCTGAGATGAGGAAGCTATAGACTTAGCTGGACGAGTTGTTGTCTCAGGGTTTTATTCGCTGGAGTCATTCTCCATGGGGGGCGCCGGTCCTTTTTGTGAAGAAGAAGGACGACAATATGTGTCTTTGTATAGATTATCGGGAGTTGAACAAGGTCACTATCCGTAACAGGTATCCATTACTGAGGATTGATGACTTGTTCGACTAGTTATAGGGAGCGCAACACTTCTCGAAGATTGATCTTCGTTCTGGCTATCATCAGTTGTGGGTTCGGGAGATGGATATTCCCAAGACCACCTTTCTGACTTGTTATGGGTCCTTCGAGTTTCTTGTCATGCCATTTGGGCTAACCAATGCACCTGCAGTATTCATAGATTTGATGAATCGGGTTTTCCGTCCATCCTTGGACCAGTTCGTGATAGTATTCATCAATGATATTCTAATCTATTCGAGGTCAGAGGCAGAGCATGAGCAGCACCTTCAATTAGCATTGCAGACTTTGCGGGAGCACCAGCTATATGCCAAATTCAGCAAGTGTAAGTTTTGGCTATCCGAGGTCAGATTTTTAGGCCACATCATCAGCAGAGAGGGCATTGCAGTGGATCCAGCTAAGGTTATAGCAGTACTTGATTGGGAGCCACCGACGACAGTTACCGAGATCCGTAGCTTTTTGGATTTAGCTGGCTATTACAGGAAGTTCATTCAGGACTTCTCAAAAATAGCTACACCACTTACACACCTTACGAAAAAGGGTGTACCTTTTGTTTGGAGCACGGAGTGTCAGGAGGCCTTTGAGATTTTAAAGACTAAGTTGACTACAGCGCCAGTTTTGACCATTCCTAGCAGTGATAAGACCTTCATAGTCTACACAGATGCATCGTTATCGGGTCTAGGAGGTGTTTTGATGCAGACCCAGAGGGTAGTAGCATACATTTTGCGTCAGTTAAGAACGCATGAACAGAACTATCCCACACATGACTTGGAGCTAGCAGCAGTAGTCTTTGCATTGAAGACATGGAGACACTACCTGTATGGGGTACAGTTTGAGCTATTCACAGATCATCAGAGCTTGAAGTACCTCTTCTCTCAGAAGGAACTAAATTAGAGACAACGACGATGGGTTGAGTTCATTAAGGATTATGAGTTTGCGATTCAGTATCACCTGGGGAAGGCGAATGTCATAGCAGACGCATTGAGTAGGAAGCGTCGTCACAAGATTGCAGCTTTGAGATGCTCGTTATATCGAGATCTCCACACACTTAGCCAGTTCGACTTTAGACTGGAGATTGGGGGGAGCAGCGTATTTTTAGGAGCTTTATCCGTACAACCATCTTGGAGTGACAGAGTGGTCAGAGCTCAGTTGGATGACTCTTAGATTCAAGCCCGAAAGGGAGAGATTTCCAAAGAGCCAGAGGCTGATTGGACCGTTGGAGCAGATGGAGGACTTCGGATGAAGGGCCGATTAGTAATACCAGCTAATGCTCAGCTAAAGAAGAATTTATTCGACGAAGCGCATCGTACCAGGTATACAGTGCATCCATGCACAACGAAGATGTACAAGGATCTGAAGAGACATTTTTGGTGGAGCGGCATGCGTAGAGAGATTGTAGAATATGTAACTAAGTGCTTTACCTGCCAGCAAGTGAAGGCAGAACATCAAAGACCGGCAGGAACCCTACAGCTTTTACCCATTCTGGAGTGGAAGTGGACAGATATTTCTACGGACTTCATTGTAGGATTACCGAGATCGAAGAAAGGGAATGATTTAGTTTGGGTGGTAGTAGATCGGCTGACAAAGTCAGCACATTTCATACCAGTAAAGACGACATACATGGCAGAGACGTATGCACGAATATTTATTCAGGAGATCGTGAGATTACATGGAGTTCCAGAGACGGATGTGTCAGATCGAGGCTCGGTTTTCACTTCACATTTTTGGAGAAGCTTCCAGAACTCTTTCGGCAGCAGATTATCTTATTCTAATGTGTTTCACCCGCAGACGGATGGGCAGCCGAAGAGAGTGAACCAAATATTAGAGGACATGTTGCGGGCATGTGTCATTGATTTCTAGGGTAGCTGGGAGGACCACATCCTATTAATCGAATTCGCTTATAATAATAGCTACCAAGCGACTATTGGGATGGCACCATACGAAGCATTGTACGGGAGGCCTTGTAGATTACCTATTTGTTGGGTAGAACCAGAGGACAGCCTATTGCTTGGACCAGAGCTTGTAAGGCAAACTACGGAGAAGGTAGCAATCATTCGAGAGTGCATTCTTGCAGCGCAGAGTCGTCAGAAGAGTTATGCAGATCATAAGCGACGACCGTTAGAGTTCCAAATTGGGGACTATGTATTATTGAAAATATCACCAATGAAGGGAGTTCAGCGTTTTGGCAGACGAGGAAAACTTGCCCCGAGGTATATTGGACCATTCCTGATTATTGAGTGCATTAGAGCTATTCATATCGGTTAGACCTACCAGCATCCATGTCGAGCATACACGAAGTTTTTCATGTTTCAATGCTTAAGAAGCACCTACGCGATGAGGAGGAGCAGCGAGTATTAGACGTACCAGAGATCAAGATTCAGGAGGATCTGACTGCTATTGAGATTCCTGTATGAATTCTTGCCAATGAGGACAAGAAGTTGAGAAATAAGGTGATACCTTTAGTTAGAGTTCAGTAGAATTGGAGAGGAGCTGAAGAGGCTTCTTGGGAAAGCGAAGAGGATATACGTCGTGACTACCCATACCTGTTTGATCAGGTAAATTAAATTTAGTATGACTTGTTTATGATTTGTGGCTACCTGTATGGTAATGTTTATACTTAGCGCTAAAATGATGGTATTAACACTTAACTCCTAAGTACTCGAAACATATGGTATATATATGAGGGGTTCCTTGTTTGGATTTTTCGCTCGATGTACTTGTTCCATTTAGTTAGGGGTTAAGTAGGATATTTGCATTTTAGACTGTTAAGTATAGACATTGAGGATGATTCTCGGGAGCGCGAAGATGTTATGTATCGCGACTACCTGCACCTATTGAGAAGGTGGATTGATTTATGTATGTGATTATTTGTATGGTTATATTTACATTTAACGCTAGAATGGAGGTATTGAAACTTAACTTCTAATCATTCGAAATACATGGTATATATATGGGGGGTTCCTTATTTGGATTTTTCGCCCGACGTACTAGTTCCGTTTAGTTAGGGGTTAAGTGGAAATATTAGCATCTTAGATTATTAAATGTAGATATTGCTATATTCATACCTGGAGACTAATGATGCGAGATGTGTATGTGAGGGTTTTCTTGTCTGGATTATTCCCTCAACGTGCTTTTCTGGCATTATTAATCTCTAAGATACGAATGCGGAATTTCGGGGATGAAATTCTTTTAAGGGGGAAGAATGTAAAACCCCGTAATACTGAATGTTGTGAGATATAATAATAAACATGTTATATTATGATAAATAACATTTATTAAATATTTGAGTATGCTAGGAATTGATTTGAGATCAATCCGATACATATATATGAATATATAAGTGCAAATGCACAAAACATGCACGAGAAAAAAATCTGGGAAAAATGACCAGTTAAGAGTTTATAGATTTTACACAATGATGCACTTAGAATCTGAAAAAACTCAAAAATACTAAAGTTGTAGGTCTTTTCAACAGCTTTCCAACAAATCTTATATCACCTCATTCCGAGGTCGGACGCGAAAGTTATTACCAAAATACCGAAGGTTATTTTCCTAGTCAGAGGTTTCCTGGTTCGGGTCAAACGAGTTTATTTTGGGTTTGTATATATATATATATATATATATATATATAT
>BQKN01001072.1:302680-323620 GCA_022839385.1 Asparagus kiusianus | reverse complement strand
CATCAGTTATCTCTTGTATTATCTTTTACTTGCTTTTGTACCTACACATGTTATTGACTCTACTAGAGTGATAGAATTGTGATGGTGAAATATGTTATTGCACGGTGTGGTGCATGGCAGGTTTGACATTCTTGGTTTCACCTAGGACTGCAGCCTTGTGTGAACCCATGGGCGTCATAGTAAATCACCTCGCTCTTATGGGGATGGTTCTGATAGGATCCCTACTAAATATGATGCATTGCGTACTTTTTTAAGGTTAAGAAGAGTGTAGAAATAGTTACGTAGATCTAGTAAAATAAAACACAATAGTCTCCATGTGCACAAAAACCAAAGATAAGCTTAATTTCAAAAAACCTCCTGAAGTTTTGGGGTTGTTGCGAGTAATCCTTCTCAACTATTTTACTTCAAGAAAACCTAGTAATTTTTAGCAGTAGTGTAGATAGACTTATTGGACTTTTTTTTTCTAAATTTTGTAAACTTCATGGTGTCCCACCCATAAAGCCTCCCCAAGCTTTAAAGTTCTCTTACATGAACTCCTAATCAATAGTTGGGTGAATAACTAAAATGTTCAGGCTGGGGGGGGGGGGGTTTCCAACGAGTCACGAGTCATTATCATTCACATGGAACATACCTCCTCTCTCCCTAATTGAGAGGTTTTTTAAATACATCTTAGTTCATGTAAACTTCATGGTGTCCCACCCATAAAGCCTCCCTAAGTTTTGGGGTTTTTTAAATACCTCCTGAAGTTTTGGGGTTGTTGCGAGTAATCCTTCTCAACTATTTTACTTCAAGAAAACCTAGTAATTTTTAGCAGTAGTGTAGATAGACTTATTGGACTTTTTATTCTAAATTTTGTAAACTTCATGGTGTCCCACCCATAAAGCCTCCCTAAGCTTTAAAGTTCTCTTACATGAACTCCTAATCAATATTTGGGTGAATAACTAAAATGTTCAGGCGGGGGGGGGGGGGTTCCACTGAGTCATGAGTCATTATCATTTACATGGAACATACCTCCTCTCTCCCTAATTGAGAGGTTTTTTAAATACATCTTAGTTCATGTTTGCCAAAAATTCTTAGGTGTCATTAAATACCAAAGTGGCATATATCATACTAATAAGAGTAGGCCATGTGACACAGATCACATACAAATGTGAAGATGATTAGCCTGTTGGTATGATACTTCTTGTTAATGGAGCACCTAACAATTTCCTGTTAGCTTTTATAGTGAAGGCGCTATTTTAAAATAGTGCGGACCCACCTTTTTAGCATTTGTTTACTTTTTTACCCGGATGAGACTATTTGTAAGGAGAGACTACTTAATATCCAAAAGGGGAAGTAAAATAATATTAGTTCACCCCAACTTTTATAATCCAGATATTAAGTATCTAAGGGGAAAAAGTTTTTCTGGAAAAAAGTACATATCCTTATAATTCTCATGTTCTTTTCTTTTCTTTTCTTCTCCTTTTTTTGGCAATTAAATTCTAATGAGTCATTTTTTGCCTACAACTTCTTTCTTTTTTTAAGAAAAAATTTCCGCCTCTTTTTTTCTTTTCTTTTTCTTGTTTTCCTCCCGTACTCACGGTTCTTTTTTGTCGGGTCTCCGCAGCTTCTGTTTCTTAGCTAGCCGTATACAAACTTGCAAGCGAAGGCAAACACATTCAAGCATGCAGCTAATTAATCTAAGAGAAAAATAGGGATTATGATTTTCTTAAATTTTGATTTCGTTTTTCCGGATAAGGATGATATTCTAGGTTCTTCTAAGAAGAATGTCTCAGGTTTTTTTTTTAATTTTTTTATCTTTTTATAGAAGTAAGAAGAATGACTTAGTTTTCAATCCATATATAGGGAAGTAGCATGTTAGGAAAACTAATCTCCATTCTATGAAATATAGTTGGAGTTTTAAATTTCAATAAAAAATATGCAAGTAATGTTTTAGTTGTTGGCTTAAGGAAAAAAAGAGACATTTTTAGACGAGGTCATGCTTGAATTTTGAACTCTTTTGTTAAATAGATGCATTAATACAATATTAGTTGACTTGAGAGCAAAGATGTTATTTTTGTTATGATATTATTCCCAACAGTCATAATCCTCTTAAAACTAAACACTTTTTTGGGTGACAAATTCAAATCAGTCTGAATGTTAGTCTGTGTGAAAACAAACATTGGAAAGGACTAAAATAGTCTCTGAGGCTATGTTTAGATTGAGGACTTATTTTATCTTGGGATTAATTTAACTCACTATAACCCTAGAATATAATAATCCTGAAGATTGTAATGGGTTAAGTTTGTAATAATTTGTTTGGTTCAATTTGTTATTAACATATCTAATATTTATATCATGTTTGGGAACTTGTTATTATAAGATAGCATAGATTAAAACATAACAACAAACATCTATAATGCCCTCTCTTGCCTACCATCTCTGATTTTATCAAAGTCTGAGTCAATTTTCATAGAATTTTGGAGCAATTTGGATGTAAAACCCCGTAATTTTTGGGTATATAGTAATAAATAATAATAAATGAGTAATATTGTGATAAATATCATTTATTAATAGTTGAGTATATTAGAAATCAATTTGAGATCGATTAAATACATACAAGTGTGTATATAAGAGTACATGAGCGAATCATGCACAAAACCATGCACATACACAACTGTAAGTCTGCGTTCTGGTCAGTCGACCGACCTAGGCCGATCGGTCGACCGATGATACCCGAATGATCAATCGATGCCTTGTGGCGGTTGATCGACGAGCTTCTAGAGCTCCATGTTTCGTTTTCGGGTCGGTTTTGTTTGGCTTCGAGCCCAGTTGTATACGAGAGTATATATACTCATTTTAAACCCCTTTTCCCCATATGTTCATGTGTTTTATCAACAACCACCTTCCCTCTTAAACCATAACCCTAATCTGTGAAGTTTTTGGGAGATTTCTTGAGACGATTATCGAGAGGAAGGCGGGATTTGTGAGCTTGGCAAAGAAGGATCTTGCACGCACATGTTTAGGAGTTCAACACGACGTTTGAGGCAAGATCATCTTCCTCCAAACCTTTCCCTTAGTTAAAGATCATGCTTTTATGAAATAATTAATTAATACAATGCTTAAAGTTTAATCTGATGTGATAAAAACCTAATTTTTGATATCAAACCTTAAACCAATAAAAAGATCTGTATTTTAAATCTCTATTTAATAAGTATAGTTGATCATGATCATTAGGGTTGCTTTTAATTTGTTAATTACATTTTAGTTTGGATTAAAACCCTAGTTTATCAATTAATTGAGTGTTTTTGTTAATTAGGATGCTAAACCCTAATTATATATTTTAAGAGATGTAATCATGTTTAGGTTAACCTGTGATAAACAATTACGAAAGTTAAAATCTTATGTTACGTTATATGTTAACAATAACATGTTTTTAAGAGAAATTACAAAATACAGAAACCAGAGAAAATCTAAAATAGTAAAACCGGTCGATCAATCCTAAGTGATCAGTTGACCGATTGTGTTATTTAGGATTTTTGAATCCTTTTTGGTCAGTCGACTGACTAGAAGCAATTGGTTGACCGATATGGTCTTTTTCGCGTGCACTCTGTGCACGTTTGCCATCGGTCGACTGATGCCCTAGGGATAGTCGACCGACACATTGCTTCGTGTGTGATGAATGTTTCTTACGCATTCCATCGTGAACACACGATTCGAGCCGTACGATGATACACATGCAACCATGAGCGTACATGAATAGAGTTGTAACACATACACGGATATCCAGGAGAGGATTATTACCGATATTATTTTGAACATGATTGGGAATCAATTAATTAAAATAGTATATATGAATGTATGGATATCGTTAATGAGCACAACTTAGTACTACTTGGGATAATGCGTCGATATGCCATTAGTACATGCCATTGAGTCGTGATTTTAGGATACCTGATTTGGTAGTCTGTCCCACACGGTGATGCGATAAGGCAAGAGAGCTGTACTTCTAGGATACCTGATGTGGTAGTCCGTCCCGTACGGTGATGCGATGAGACTAATGCATCGTGTACATATTTAGGATGACTGATTCGGTAGTCCGTTGTGCAAGATAATGCGATGAGTTATAAAGCTTACAAGATAATGTATTGTGATGTATCTGATAGCCTGAGTCTTTGGAGGAAGCCATTTATGAATACAATTCATCGCTGAGTTATATTGTGACCAGATTACATTGCGTTTGGGGGTTACATGAGATTTAGTTCTTGTATCCACATCATCTACCCAAGGGTAGCGTGAGTTATATGGTCGATATTTACGATATTGCGGCAACTTTACCTTTCTGTATTGTTTTCCTTTATCTTTTATTCTTAGTTTGGAATTGATATTTAGCGATTCATAATTTGAGACATATGGTGTATACATGAGGGTTTCATTGTTTGGATTATTTCACTTGACGTACTACGTCTCGTATTGTGGGTTTCTAAATATTAATCCCATTTAGATACAGGATAAATGATTTAGGTAGACTATAAATAATAGGTAGAGCCTCAATGACATGTAGTAGACCTTCCCCTGAGGGCGGATGGAGATGATCTTGCTAAAGCGCTCTGACATGTTGTTATTTACCTTTTTTTTTCTCTTCTTTTGAGGCAGCGGATCAGAGTTCCGGAGAGCCGCAGGTTGACGGATTCACAACATAGTCGCTGTTACTTATTTGTAGTAGTTGGTGCTCCACCATAGTTTAATGTTTACTTTCAGACATTTAGAGTTTTGTTTCATTTTGTAGAGGTTGTGTGACTTAGTACTATTTTTAGTTGACTCTTATGTATTGAGATATTTCACCTTTATTTTAGACATCGGTTGTATTTCATTTTTACTCAGTTGAGACATGATTATATTTATTGGATATTTCTGTCTATATCATGTCCATTGCATTTATTACGATTGGCTAGACTCAGCCGAAAGAATTTTGGTGGACCTACTGTCAGTTAATTTGATCAGTGAGGGACTTTGTGATGGAGGACCATGAATCATCAAGCACTCCACAGTTACGTCGTGGGAATTTTATGAGGGAAGATTGACTGAATAAGATCATTAAATCTCATCTCAATGAAAGAGTGCTCGGAAAGTCACAACGGGAGGGTTTTAATCATCTTGGAAATGATTAAATAGCCATAGTAGGAGGTTCTTAATCATGATTAAGAATAAATTATTCTGATGATTGGTTTTCACCATGAATAATCGGTTTTGGGTTATCCTTAAGAATACCATGTGTAGTATTCTCCAGGAACTTCCCATTGGAATGCATTGAGGTATTCCCCCCAGCTCTTTGACGAACCTGAATCCAATTGTATTTGACCATATTGTCAGGTTATCCTTAAGAATATTAAGAGTAATATTCTCCAAGAACTTTTCGTTGTTGAAAATAATGGAAGCAGTTTAACCTCGTATACCCATCAGAGGAAACCATTCTCATTTGGCTTATTCCTCCGTTATGATGCCAACGTTAACCAAGGCTTGAATGTTATTTTTTAGAGAGAAGCAAGCCTTGGTAGGATAAAGGATCCTCCTGTGGTACACACAGTACCTTGGATTCGAAGTGTTGTTAGCTTCCTCCTGATTTGTAATAGGTGGCAGCTTGATTTTGTTATTTTCAAGGAGGTATTTGAAGATAGCTGGAACCTCTTCATCCTTGAAGGATTACTCTTTTTGGAGTCTCGGATCCGGAGTTCTTCGCTGCTTCTGAGGTTGCTGTTGTGACGTCTGATTAGCATCAACAGTCGCTGCATGTGCATTTCCCTTACTACTAGAAGCAAAATTCAAGTTCGGGGGTCAGTCGTCGGTTGGCCTCTTTCAAGCTTTTTTCTTTTGAGAATGCGTTCGGCTTGTTCCCCATATAGTTTTAATTCTTTTCATGTTATGGATGACATGACCCCCAGGGCTTCCAGAACATCAATGGAGAGATTATTATGGCATGTTTGCAAGATGAATTTCTTAGTGACAGGGTCTCTACAATTCATTGCCTTATTGCGAAAGCATTTAACAAAGCTGTCAACTGACTCACTGTCCTTTTGCTTCTTATCCAAAAGGGTTCCGATTAACACTTTGGTGTCATCTTCGAAGAAGTTGTTGAGGAACGAGCTTTCCATATCGTCCTAACTGTTGATACTTCCTGGCTTGAGATGGCGGTACCAATCGAAGGCAGCTCCGTGAAGGGTGCCAACGAATGATCAGACCATCAAGGGTTCATTACCAGAGATCACACCTAGGTGGGGCTTGAAGTAGATTAAGTGCTGAGTAGGGGAGCCTTTCCTATCGAACGACATAAAGTTGATCAGATTAAACTTCGTCGGATATGGGATCAACTCCCATCTCTTGGATAGGAACACAGAATACCGGTCTTCTTTACCTATTGAACAGACATCAATGTGTTGATCTTGCTCTCCAGGTATTTCATTTTAGCATCCTCGCTTGTATTCTTCTTCGGACAATTTCGAGGAGAAACAACTAGATTACCCCCAGCGTTGTCAACCTCGGTGGGACCACCCCCAGCATTTTGGTCAACAGAAGGGGTATCAGCGTTGAGATTTTCATCCACGCCTAGATTCACCAATCTGATTTGATAAGGCTTGAATCTGTTGATCATGCGATTCCCTTATCCGTTGCATAGTTATTTTTATTTCAAATTTGAAATTCTCTTTCTGCTTGGCCAGAGCATCTTTGAGGATTTTGGCCATTTGTTCATCATTAATCATGAACGCATCACGAAATTGTCCTGTGCTGGACACCATATTGTCGGAAGCGATCACGAAGTTGGCGTCTGACGTTTCTGTTAGCCTTTATGTTTTGATAATGATTTACAACCACCATTATTAGTGCTAATTGCTTGTTGAGTGATATTGTATATTTACAAGAATATCAAGCTCATTAGTATCTTTATTGGAGGATTGGATGGATTATCAAGCTACAACGATGAAATCAAGGAGGTCGAGGCAAATTGGTGAAGCAAAGCTATCAAGAGTACAATATCAAATTAGAAGCTTCATCAAGAATCAAGCAAATATCAAGACTCAAGCTATGTACTTATATGTGAGGGATATTTGTATTTTTTTTATTTCTCTCTAGTGCTTAATGTAGGCAAGTAGTTTGATAGATTACATTTGAAGTTCTTGGGATAACACATACTTTTAAAACTCATATTTTAATAATTTTGCTAAACAATGAGTTTTCACAAGTATAAGGACCTTTTTACAAAATCCTTTGTCAATGAGTTTTCACAAGTATAAGGACCTTTTTACAAAATCCTTTGTCAAACAAGTTTGTTTTCTTGTTTAAAAACATTTTCCAAAGTTTTATACTTTTTAAAAGTTGTTTGATATTTTTTTATAATTTCCTATAGTCAAAAACCTGTTTAAAACTCTGTGTATATTTTGTGTCAGTTCGCGGTCGACCGGACTTAGTTCTGCGGTCGACCATAAAAAGTCCAGAGAGTTTAGGAGATAGGCAGCTTCTCACGGTCGACCGGACTTAGTTCTACGGTTAACCGTGAAAAGTCCAGAGAGTTTTGACTGTAACGGCTAGTTCCTGCGGTCGACCGCCAATGGCTTTGTGGTCGACCGTCAATGGCTCTGCGGTCGACTGCCAATATTGTAACGACTAGTTTCTGCCAGCTTCTAGATTTTTGAGATTTGATCTTTTTTGTCTTTTCCAGGGTTTTTGGCTTCTTCCAAGGATTGCCTATATATATACCCACTACCCTATTTAATAGATAACTAACTTTATAAGAGAAATTGATTGAGCTGGTGTTCTTGTGTTAAAAAAAACTTCAATTTTCAAATTCCCTCAATCTGTTTTCACACGTGCAAATCCCACATCCCAAGCTTCAATTAGAATCTCTTCTTCTTGCCATAGGACTACTGTAAGAGGGCTTCTTATTGTTCTTTGTATCATGTGGAGTGCAAGATCTTGTGAAGATCTACTGTGTGGTTGTGAGATCTCAAGAGGAGATCGTTGTGTAGAAGTTCTGGCTTTCAAACCGGGTTGTGATAGTGAAATTCTCCTCAAGAGTGGGGAGCGAGCACGTAGGTCGGAGGACCGAACCTCATGAACATATCGCGTTTTACAATTGGCTAACTATTTTCTAACTTATCTCTCTTATATTGTTTTAGCATTTTTATTTTGTGGTGTATTGCATTGTCTTATTTTTAATTACATATTTATTGCCCCATAACCCTATTTACCCCCCTTTAGGGTCTTTTAATTGGTATTAGAGCAAGGTCTCTATTGTTTGTTAGGCTTAAACCCCTTAGAGAAAAAATCTAAATGGAAGCTTCAATGAATGTGCATATGCTAGAAGGACAATCCACCACTAGGCCACCTCTTTTCACAGGTAGCAACTTTGTTTATTGGAAAGCTAGGATGAGGATTTATCTTCGATGTATTGACCTTGATATCTAGACATCATAGAGAAGAAATATGTTGAGAAGTCTAGTAGTAGTAGTATGACCGATGGTGAGAGGTTCAAAGCAAACCTTAATATAAAGGCCATGAATGCCTTAATTTGTGGACTTACCCCTAATGAATACAATAGGGTTTTCACGTGTGCAACCGCACAAGAAATTTGGGAAAACTTATGCATCACTCATGAAAGAACCTCCTAAGTTAAGGAGCCCAAAATTAGTGGCCTCATGCATAATTATTAATTGTTTAAAATGCTTCCAAATGAATCTATTGATGCTATATATGTTTTCTCGGTTTACTAACATCATAAATGAATTGCATGACCTTGATAAGAAATTAACGAACCAAGAGATCAACTATAAGATTCTTCGTTCTTTGACGCCGGTGTGGGAGCCCAAAGCTACGGCCATCGAGGAAGCTCATGATCTTATAACACTTACTCTTGATGGTCTCATTGGCAAGCTCAAGGTCCATGAGAAGAAGATCAATGAAAAGGAGGAAGTACCCCCAAAGGCAACCAATGATCCATCTTAAAAATTGAAGACTGTTACGCTCAAAGGGGCAATTGATGACTCGTCCTCCTTGGATAGTGAAGTTGATGTCTTTAGAAAAGTGGCACACCTCTATAGAAGAATATCAAGATTAATTAAAATGATTAAAATTTTTAAAAATCGATCTAACAACAATAACAACAAATTTCCCTCTCGTTAGGTAAATGCTTCGAATGCAATGAACTGGGACACTTAGCAAAGGATTGTCCTAAGCTTAAGGAAAAGTACTTGAAGTACAAGAAGAAAAAGGCTATGTACGCCAGATAGGATGAATCCAAACCAAGTGATTTGGATAGCGATAATGAGAGTGCCGATATTACTCTTCATGATCCAAACATTGTTTCATGGCTCATGAAGATGAGGTACAATCCGAAACTGAAAGTGAATCATTCTTTATGCAATGTGAACTAGAAACCGCTTTAGAAGAATTAAACATTGAATTTAAAAGAGTGGTAAAAGAATACTCTTCTTTCAAAAAATTGCATGTTTCTTGTGATTCTAAGTTTATGCAACTACAATATTCTCTTGCTCTAAAAGATAAAATGATAGGAGATCTAGACTTTGAAAACAAACAACTAAGGTCTAAAATTAAGAGGCTAGAAATTGAAAATGACAGAATTAAATCTAATCATGCCTACTCTATCCATCATCATATTGATAGAAAATGGTATCATAAATCTCATGCTCCTACATACAAGAAAAAGTTTTTGTGCACATATTGCATGAGATATGGTCATATCTCTACTCATTGTATGATTAAAAATAATATTGATCATTATGAGTTAATGTGGGTATCTAAGGGTACCAAAAATACTAACATTTAAGGACCCAAAGTTTAGATACCTAAAGGTTCTACAACTTATTCATATGTAGAGAACGTTTCGCACAAGACATAAGGAGTTATGGTACCTTAATAGTGGTTGCTCATATCACATGACAGACAATAAAGAATTATTTGCAATCCTATCAAGGATTGAATGAGGCAATGTCTCCTTTGGTGGTGGTGAGAAAGGTAAAATTGTAGGTATTGAAAATATTGGTAAGATACATTCTCCCATAATTGATGATGTTTATTTTGTTAAAAGACTAAATCATAATATTCTTAGTATTAGTTAATTAAGTGACAAAGGCTTTAACATTTCTTTTAAACCGGATAAATGTATTGTTAGTATGAATGATAAAATCATTTTTGTTGCTTTTAGAAGATCTAATGTTTACATCTTTGAGATGAATCAGCTAATAGATCAAGATGTAAAGTGCCTTGCCGCGGTGGAAGAAGATCCTTGGATTTGGCACAAGAGACTTGGACATGCTAACATGGAGTTAATATCTAAGCTATCTAGGAAGAATTTAGTAAGAGGTCTACCAAATCTAATCTATATTAAAGACTCTATGTGCGAGGAATGTGCTAAAGGTAAACAAACTAAGAATTCCTTCAAATCTATTAATGAGGCATCCACTTCTAAACCTTTACAATTATTGCATCTTGATCTTTTTGGTCCTATGCGTGTTGCCACTCTAGGAGGAAAATATTATGTATTTGTTATTGTTGATGATTTTTCATGTTTTACATGGGTAATTTTTCTTACAAATAAAGATGAATGTTTTGAAGAGTTTTCTCATTTTGTAAAAAGAATTAAAAATAAAAAAGATTTAAAATTATTAAAATTAGAAGTGATCATGCTGGTGAATTTTAAAATAAATTTTTTGATAAATTTTGTGCTCATCATGGTATAACTCATATATGTTTTTTGCTCCTAGAATACCTCAACAAAATGATGTTGTTGAATGGAAAAATCGCATCATACAAGAGATGGCACACACAATGATAAATGCTTTTGATTTGTCTAAGTATTTTTGGGCGGAAGCTGTGCATACGGCTTGCCATGTTTTAAATCGTATTTTAATAAGACCTAAATTTAAGAAAATTCCTTATGAACTCTTTTTTGGCAAAACCCCATATATTGGATATTTTTATATTTTTGGTTGTAAATGTTTTATCTTAAACACTAAAGAGCACCATGATAAATTTGATTCAAAAATTAATATTGGTATATTTTTGGGATATGTATCTAGAAGTAAGGCTTATAGGGTCTTCAACAAACGAACACTTGTTATTGAAGAATTTATAAACGTTACTTTTAATGAGACTAATATTGGTTTGCAAGATAGTTTGCCTAGGGATGATGACGATACTAAGGAAGGATTGGAGCTCTGGTAAATTAATGACAAACTCTCAATAGATGCACAAAAGGATGAGGAAAGCAACAACATACAAAATCAAGAAGAACTCCTCAAGGCATGGAAGTTTGCACCGGATCATCCAAATGAACAAATAATAGGGAGTCCATCTCAAGGGATTCTTACTCGCTTAAAAGTCTTGAGTGAGTATGGTAATGTAGCCTTCTTATCCCAAACAGAACCTAAAAAGATTAATGATGTTTTAAAAGATGAGTTTTAGGTTTTAGCAATGCATGATGAACTAAACAATTTTCAAAAAAATAATGTTTGGAAATTATTCCTAGACCTAATAATATTCATGTTATTGGAACTAAATGGGTTTTTAGAAATAAACTTCATGAACATGGCATAGTGACTAGAAATAAAGCTCGTTTAGTTGCCCAATGATACAATCAAGAGGAGGGCATAGATTATAATGAAACTTTTACACCGGTTGCAAGATTAGAATCTATTAGGATGTTTTTAGCCTTTTCTAGTTTTAAAGATTTTAAACTATTTCAAATGGATGTTAAATTTTTTTAATGTTTTTATAGAGGAGGAAGTATATGTTGAGCAACCCCCCCACCGGTTTTATGGATCATTCTTTTCCTAATCATGTTTACTGGGTTCAAAAAGCTTTATATGGGTTAAAACAAGCTCCTAGAGCTTGGTATGCTTGCCTCTCTAGTTTTCTTCTTGAAAATAGTTTTTCTAAAGAAAAAATTGATAATACCCTTTTTGTTAGAAAACTAGAAAAATGATTTTCTTTTAGTTCAAATTTATATTGATGATATCATTTTTGGTGCCACTAATGAATCTTTGTGCAAGGATTTTTCAAAAGTTATGCAAGACCAATTTGAGATGAGCTTGGCGGGAGAGCTTACACTCTTTCTCAGTCTCCAAGTCAAGCAATCTAAGGATGAGATTTTTGTTCTCAAGCAAATATGCTAGAGAATTGGTGAAAAAATTCGAATTAGAGAGCTCCAAGCATGCTCCAACTCCCATGAGTACAAGTATCAAGCTTGATGCAGATGTTAGTGGTGAGGAGGTAGACCAAAAGCTTTACCGAGATATGATAGGTAGTCTCCTTTATCTTACCGTTAGTAGACCGGATATCAAGTTTAGTGTTTGTGCATGTGCACATTTTCAAGCTTCTCCTAAAAAGTCTTATTTGATTGTAGTTAAAAGAATTATCAAATATGTTAATGACACAATAGATCTTTGTTTATTTAATCCAAAAATCACTTATTTTGATCTTTATGGTTTTTGTGATGCTGACTTTGCCGGTTGTAAGGTAGATCGTAAGAGTACGAGTGGTATATGTCAATTTTTGGATAACTCTCTTGTCTCTTGGGCATCCAAGAAACAAAATTGTGTTGCTTTGTCCACTACAAAAGCGGAATACATTGTCGTTGACTTGTGTTATGCATAACTTTTATGGATGAAACAAAATTTGGTTGATTATGATTTGCATTTTCAAGATACAATTTTTTGTGTGATAATACTAGTACTATCAATATTTCAAAAAATTTCATTTTACATTCTAGAACCAAGCATATAGATGTACGCCATCATTTCTTACGTGACTATGTAGAGCGGAAAGATGTATCCCTTATCTATATTTATACTAAATCTCAATTAGCGGACATCTTTACCAAGCCTCTTTGTGAAGAAGATTTTGTCGCATAAGAAATGGTTTGGGCATGTGCATTCTTTGAGTTTGTTTGTTTGTTTGTTCGGATTATCATTTTCATATCCTACTATTTTCCTTTACGCACTTATTGTCATAACATGTCTAAACACACAAAATTACCAAGAGAAGTGGTTGGGAGAGACCGGGGTCAATTTCAAGAGGAGTGGGTTAGTAGTAATGCCTAAGGAGAGGTCGTAAATCCGAAACATTTGAGGAATGTGACACGGGTAGGCTAACACTTGAGGTGTATCTTGTAGGTTTTTGCATTATTTTATTTTGTTTACCACATTTTTTATGGTGACAAAGGGGGAGAGAAATCTCCTCATTTGTGCACATAGTTAGAGGGAGAGAGCCTTATAGATAGGGGGAGCAAGTATCTATAAGCTATATATTCAATTTTATTTTGCTCTTGAATAATGGTTGGTTGTCATTATCAAAAAGGAGGAGATTGTTAGCCTTTATGTTTTGATGATGATTTACAACCACCATTATTAGCACTAATTGCTTGTTGAGTGATATTGTAGTTTACAAGAATATCAAGCTCATTAGTACCTTTATTGGAGGATTGGATGGTGTAAAACCCCGTAAAATAAAGTGAATGAGTTTTTATTGTGAAATATATATTTATATCATAGATAAATGTGATAACAAGTGTCTGGGGATCAAACGAGTGTATATATGTGAGAGAAATCAAGTGGAAAAGACCAGCACACAATCAAACATGCACAAACAGGAATTTTCCTGTTTGGTCAACCGCGCCATAATGGCGGTCGACTGCTGGGCGTGTAGGCGAGCAGAAAGGCTTCTACTTTCTGCGTGGTCGACCACGACATAGCGGTGGTCGACCGTCGAGCGGAGTTTTTTTAGGTTTGGGCCATGTTGGGTTTGGGTCAGATTTATTGGTTCATATATATATTTCTTCACCGGAAACCTACCTCTTTCACCAGTCTAAACCCTAATAGCCCTCTCCTTTTCTCTCAAACCCTAAAACTCTTCCTTTGGGCGATTTTTGAAGGATTTCGGAGGGCTAACAGCAAGACCCAGTGGTGTACAGCGAAGGAGGATCTTTCCCGCTTGTTTTTGGGAGTTCATCAGCACCCCTCAGGCGAGTTTCATCTCGCTCAACTCTGCACCCAAATTTTAAACAATTTTATTGAGTTTTTACATGGTTTTATTGAGCCAAAAATGCTATTTTGTGTATATAGATAAATCTACGTTGTGTATAATGTAAAGACCAAAGTTTTGGCTTATGAAAATCCACCAAATGAAATCCTTAATGCAGATCTAAATCTGAAGATATATTTCTAACAATAGTTTTAAATGAAATAACCTCGTTCTTATATGATTCGACATGTTTATATGTATTCATGAATGATTTGATTTATCTAAAATGTTTAGATATGTTTTCATGTATTTTAGAAATGCTAAATCGTTCATATAGGGTTTTTAATATGTAAGATTATCATTTATGAGTTTTTGTATCATAGACCGTAGAACAGAAAACCTGCAGGAGGCTTTCTGTGCTTGTGCGGTCGACCAAAGATATGCGGTGGTCGACCGCTGGGCACGCAGATGAGCAGAAACTTTCTGCTCACTGCACGGTCATCCGCAGGTATTTGGAGGTCAACCGTGAGACCTATTGTGCATGTGCACGTCGTTTGCGTGCAGTTGTGTGGCTGATGAAACACCTAGGTTATATGGGTTTGTTGTACACTAAGATTTGTGTACATGAGTTGACTTTTTGACATGAGTCTTAGATTTATTCACTGGAATATGAGAGTGAATAGTATATATGCTTTTACTTGTATCTGTTCATTGTACGATACTAATTGTATGCAGTCCATGCATTAGAAACTTGTCTATTGTGGCCCATGTATTGGACCTTAATCATATAGTCCATGTGTTGGACATTTATCCATTTCAGTCCATGTGTTGGACCTTCGACATATATAGTCCATGTGTTGGGCTTTTACCTTTTATAGTCCATGTGTTGGGCATTTATCATATGCAGTCCATGTGTGGACATTTATCTGAGTTGTTTTATTTAACATATAGTAGATGAAGTCCATGTGTTGGACAAGTATCTGGCGTTAGTCAGGATATTTTGATAGTATGGTTGGAGATGGAGTTAATGCCCCACGCTGTAGCTCGGATTTGGTATTTAGATATTTATAATTTGAGCTACGAGGGATTTACCTATGCCCGTGTTGTAAATTTCTAAATATCAAACTCCCACTTCATTTTACAGTCGATGATTGATTATCTATTATATATTTAAATCTACTTTCTTATCCTTCTAGCCCTTCCCCCTAGGGTTGGTTAAGATATTACTCGCTATAGCGCTTTGACTCTCATTGTTTTTCCCTCCTTTCAGGCAGCGAGTCAGGTGCACGGAGAGTCTCAGGTTGATGAGATGTCTTCATAGATTCTATCTAGATATTTATTATATTTGCAGTTTATGATAGAACTCCACAGTGGATGCATTTATGAACATTTGAGATATTATTTCTAGCTTTGTAAGGAAATGTGACTTTATGTTATTTCATTTGACTTCCTATTATAAGATAATTGTATCGGTTCAGTTGTTTGTTTCTCAGAGATTTATCTATTTATATCAGTGATGATGATTTTCTTCAGAGTATCTATTGTTTAGTATTTCTTCCATATGTTCTCTCTTGCCTGTTTTGTACCTACACCTGTTGTTGATTCCACTAGATAGATAGTAACTATGATGGTGAAACATATCGTAGCATGGTGTTTGGTGCTTGGCAGGTTTGACATTCTTGGTTTTACCTTGGACTACAGCCTTGTTGAAACCAGGGACGTCACAGATGGATTATCAAGCTACAATGACAAAATCAAGGAGATGGAGGCAAATTGGTGAAGCAAAGCTATCAAGAGCAGAATATTAAATTAGAAGCTTCATCAAGAATCAAGCAAATATCAAGACTCAAGCTATGTACTTATATGTGAGGGATATTTACATTTTTTATTTCTCTCTAGTATTCAATATAGGCAAGTAGTTTGATAGATTGCATTTGAAGCTCTTGGGATAACACACACACACTTTCAAAACTCATATTTTGATAATTTTGATAAACAATGAGATTTCACAAGTATAAGGAACTTTATGAAAAATCCTTTATCAAACAAGTTTGTTTTCTTGTTTAAAAATATTTTCCAGAGTTTTACAATTTTTGAAAGTTGTTTGATAATTTTTTACAATTTCCCATAGTCAAAAACCTGTTCAAAACTATGTGTATGTTTTGTGTCAGTTCGCAGTCGACCGGACTTGGTTCTGTGGTCGACCGTGAAAAGTTCAGAGAGTTTAGGAGCTAGGCAACTTCTCGCGGTTGACCGTAAAAGTCTAGAGAGTTTTGGTTGTAACGGCTAGTTCCTACGGTCGACCGCCAATGGCTCTGCGATCGACTGCCAGTACTGTAACGACTAGTTTCTGCTAGCTTTTAGATTTTTAGGATTTGGTATTTTTTGTCTTTTTCCAAGGTTTTTGGCTTCTTCCAAGGATTGCCTATATATATACCCAACTACCCCATTTAATAGATAACTAACTTTGCAAGAGAAATTGATTGAGCTTGTGTTCTTGTGTTAAAAAAGAGCTTCAATTTTCAAATTCCCTCAATCTGTTTTCACACGTGCAAATCCCACATCTCAAGCTTCAATTGGAATCTCTTCTTCTTGCCATAGGGCTGCTGTAAGAGAGCTTCTTACTATTCTTTGTATCGTGTGGAGTGCAAGATCTTGTGATGATCTACTGTGGTTGTGAGATCTCAAGAGGAGATCACTGTGTAGAAGTTTCGGCTTTCAAACCGGGTTGTGATAGTGAAATTCTCCTCGAGAGTGGGGAGCGGGAACGTAGGTCAGAGGACCGAACCTCGTGAACACATCTCGTGTCACAATTGGCTAACTATTTCCTAACTCATCTCTCTTATCTTGTTTTAGCATTTTTATTTTGTGGTGTATTGTATTATCTTATTTTTAATTGTATATTTATTACCTCATAACCCTATTCACCCCCTCTAGGGCCTTTCAGTTTCATCCTCTGAGGAGTATTCTCTATCCGATCTAGGTCGTCTAGTTCCTAATCGTAACTAAGCAATGCGCTGAGATGCCTCCGAGAAAGAGTAAGGCTGTAACGCCTTGTCGATTTTTTATCGGCCACATTGATGGTAATTTCTGGAAGCTCGTCATTATGACTGACAGATTTCTTCTTGTAGAAGCGTCTTGATTTAGATTTGGATACTTCGGTGGAGATTCTTTTGAATTCTGAGACTCTCCATGGAGCGGTCTTGGGGCAGCTACATTCTGATAATACTACCCTAATTAACCTCTCACAAGGACAATGAGAGTTTGATTATGAGATACTTTTCTTTTGAGATTTCTTCATACCCCCAGCCTGATAGTATAACTCGTCGGTATTGTGGCCGGAGCAACCTATCAACTGTTGACTTAATTTCCCAAGTATGACCTTGTCATGTAACAGACACGTCTCCTTTCGGGTATGTAACGCCTTGTTGGCGTTCTTAGGAGCCGCACGTTTAGATCCACCCCTTTGTGAGTGTGAAATCTCGACGGGCTCCTGAACCTAGACACGCAACCCCAAGCATGCGGTTACGGGTGTTTTCCCGATATGGGATGACTTCAACTTGTTAGGAGGATACGTACGACCCCCTAGCCTGAAGAGTCACTCAAGATTTATTTAGCGGACTCAAATGCTCTTTAACTGGATCTTTGCCTCGATCCTCGTGCAAAGGACTAAGGCAATCTACCATCGTCATCTTAAATCGGGAGAGATCCACACTACCGTAGGACTTCACTAGAGGTACAGGATAAACTGGGGCAGGAGCGAAACTCGACGAAAGTGGAGAAATAGTTGTGGGAGCTTGACTGGCTCGGCTCCTACACGGGTCACCTTGAGGTGACCCGCGGTTGACCGGGTCACCTTGAGGTGACCCGTGGTTGACCGGGTCACCTTGCGGTAATCTGTGTTTTTCGATCTTCTTAGTCGTTGTTTTGGACTTGTGCCTCCATACTTGGCGTGGTTTTGGTGGTTTTTTGACCACCTCTTCCTTTTGCAATTTATGTGCCTCTTGCATGAGAATCCGTGTGTGCGCAAGTAGTATGCGACGCTTCTGAATACACTCTTTGAGAGTTGAACGATTCCTTTTGATGCAGACCTATTCATTAGTTGATGGTTTGGATGAAGAGCCATTTGCTCGCTACTGAGGCACTTGGCATTTCATGAATTCCAGATCCGCCTTATAACGAATCTCATCAACTGGCTCTAAGGCCTTGGCTAGTTGACGCACGAGGTGTTGGTGTTGCTTTTGACGGGCCCTATTTGATAGAATCAGCATGCCTTCAGCACTCAACTCCTTGATTGAGGAGTTCAAATCTGCAGATCCGGTTTCATTGGACGCCGAAGGGGTGTTGCAAGGCGCAACTGTAGCAGCAATAGGACGATGATCATCACCCTGGGTCTTCAGATCTGAAGACCAACAGAGCTTCCTGGAGGAGGAGATTTTCCTGCACTTGCGAGGGAAGGAGGATCTTAAGGAAGACGACATGTATTCCTTGTACTTCTATTGGTCAAACTCGTACTCGACCTTTGTATCAACCGAGATTAGGTTCCTTGGTTGCGATACTACATCCTCAGTAGAGAGGCTGTTGGCTCCTACTGTGGTCGCCAGCGTGTTTGGTTCAAAAATTGGTTTCTTCAATGCAGGACTCATTATAACTTCAATCGTTACAATAAATTCAAAAGGAAGGACTTTTTATAAGATTCCTTACACAATGAAAATAAAAAAAAAGATTACAATTTTCTTTAAAAACACACGGAGAGGATGTTTATCACCCGCTACTCACGTGTGGTCTTTGCCTGTACCGGGGTTTATCCATGGATCACTTCGGATCAGATCCGATTGATCAGAAGGCTAAATGTTCATTGCTTCACGAAAGAAACAAGAACAGAAGTAAATAATCTCAACCAAGTGAGATTACTACTCTTCTCAAGATCAGTACAAATTCTGATCTCAAGGAATGACGAAACGAACCTCAGATACTTCGAATAGCTACCTCTTTATGCTGGAGTTCGCCAAGATCTACTAGCCCTCCTATGAAATTCATGGATCACTCTTCACAGGGGACAACACCTCACCTAAATTTTAGCCTTCCTGTGTATAGGACCCTAGGCTTGTATTTATAGGCTTCAGTTGCAGTGTTTTTGGATAAGAACAAGTGATTTAGCTTCATCGTCAGACAGGGCTTCGCTAAGATCTCCTTCTCCTCTCTGAAAATTCATGCTCCTTCACTCTCCTAACCGACAGGGCTTCGCCAAGGTTCAAAAATTTCGGATCTGTGGAAATGAAGGCCCTAGGGATGTATTTATAGGCTTCAGAAGCCTTGTTTTTGAATAAGAACGAATGATTTGCTCTTATCCTCAGTTGTAACCACTTAACCACGTTCAAAGATAACCTCAAATCAGTTGGGGAGGCTGCGGGTAGAATCTCGGGCTACAGATAGAATCTCGGACTGCGGACAAAATCTCGGGCTACTGACAAAATCTTGGGCTACAAACAAAATCTTAGGCTACGGACAGAATCTTAGTTTGCGGACAGAGTCTTGGGCTGCAGACAGAATCTTGGTCTGTGGATAGAATCTTGGTCTTCGGACTGAATCTTGGGCTACGGATAGAATCTTAGGCTACAGACAGAATCTTAGGCTGCGGACAGCATTTTTAGGGCCGGGACGCCCGAGATTGTCTCCGGACACCCGAGACTATCTCAGGACGCCCGAGACTGTTTTCGCCGTAGTTTTCTCTTCCGATCTCAGAATGATGTGATTCAATGTACGTCAAAAATCTGAAGGAGAGATCTATAACTTCCCATAGGTGAATTATATTTGGAACGAACAAGACATGAGCAACACTTAGCTTTTCTTGAATGAAACGTAACCTTCAACTGTATCATTTCTTCGTTATTCTGTCGTCTCATTGGTTCGTGCGCTTCGTCGATTCGCTTCATATGCTTTGTCAATGTTAGATAATCCTCCTTTACTTGGATAATAATATTTCTCATCTTCTCTCCATCTCGAGCTACGTACGTGAACCCATAGGTAATTTTTGATGCCTACATAGACCTCACAAACATGAACCTAGATCGTGATTAAACGTTGTGTTGTTGACTCAGGTCTGACATCAAATTTTGATTGCAAAAAGTGCTTCTTACTGCTGATATGTTTTAGTCCCATGCAAGGGGGCACTTCTATTTAACAGCTTCTTCTCATCCCCTGGCATAGGGCCTAGGGAGGGGTAAACAGTAGTTATTTTTCTTGTGTAGGAAAATTCATGTTTTCCTAACACTGTGAGATCGGAGGAGTACGGGCTATAGCTTAGTAGAGCTTGTGTATGCTCCTCTACCGTCACATTACCAATATTTTAGAAATATAGAATAGTAGCAAATAGCAGCAGATACCTATCACTCTTGTAATTGGATAGTCAGAATGTCGCATTCATGTAGTAGAGTCTTCGATCAATAAAAACAAACTTTCTGTTTCTTGAAATTGTCCATCTTCATATGTTTGAACTTTACATATTTTACTTCTGTAGCGATCTTGAACTCTGCAGGGAGTTGTTGTGTTAGAAGTGAAGCTCAAACTTCCTTGTGTTGGAGAGGGTCAAATTGAGGTTTGACCAATGAGGTCTCGAATAAAATTGAGTTAGACATTTTTAACTTTGGTGACTTATGCCAAGTCATTTTGGTGGGGTTCACTATATAGGGTCTAGGTAACGCCCCGCCCCGGAATCTCGGAGTCGGTACGCTATTAGATCTGATGGACTGGCCTCACAAACCACCACATGTCTTTTCAACACGTTTTGTCCTCACTCACGTTCTCCCTGGAAAACTTCCCAGGGGGTCACCCATCCTAGAATTTCTCCAGGCCAAGCATGCTTAACTTTGGAGTTTCTAGAAGCTGGGTTCCCGAAAAGAAGATGCATCTTAGTGGTATGAGTATTCC
>BQKN01001072.1:264877-299900 GCA_022839385.1 Asparagus kiusianus | reverse complement strand
AGAGCGGATGAGTGAGAGAGAGTTGTGTGAGAGGATGGATGAGAGGTCCGGTGAGATAATTATAGAGAGAGAGAACGTGGGATGATGGAATAGGAGGTTGTGGGATGATGGGCAAAACATGGGTATTATTTCGGGGGAGTGGAGAGAGAGGGGAGAAGTAATAATATTTAACTATTATTATTAAAATGAAAATGAATATACAAAACTAAGTAAATTGTTACAAAAATCAATTAAGGATAATTTAATTTATAATTATCTAATTAAATATAAAAGCTGATTTTCAAATCATTAAAATTTTAGAAAAATCGGTTAAAATATAAATATTCTATTTAATAATAAAATTTAATATTTAAATACCAAGAGAATTATTTTAATCAGCATCGAAAATTCACGATCCTTACACTATTACAACAACTCCATGCAAAGTTCAAGATCTCTACAGAAATGAAGTACGTAAAGATCAAGCATATGAAGATGGACAATTTCAAGAAACAGAAAGTTGATTTTTATTAATCGAAGACTCTACTATGTGAAGGCGACATTCTGACTATCCAATTATAAAAGTGATAGATATCTATTACTATTTGCTACCGCACTATATTTCTAAAATATTGGTAATGTGACAGTAGAGGAGTATATAGCTCGTACTCCTTCAATCTCACAATGTAATCTCTTGCCATTCACTTGGGCAAGCTACTATTAGAACTATTTTATTACAGCTCCTCTTTCGAGAAGCATCTCCGATCTAAGTGATGGAGACTTAGACATGGGAAAGAAGAAGAGATAGAGATGAAGGCGGTGAGAATGGAAGAAGAAGACTACTATTTATAGTCTCTTTCAAATACTAACTCCTAAGAAAAATCACGTCTTTTGAGATTTGATTAAACCAAATAAAGAGGCTAAATCTTAGTCTAAAACTCGATCAAATCTACAGTAGATCTCATAAAATCTTTAATCAATAGATCTTAGCCATAGACCATAGTGCAAATCCAGAGGTGAGTCTCAACAAACATTGCTAGTTTGCGAGTGTCGCTAATCAAAGAACTTCGCCAGACACAACTCAAAATAAGCTGAGTCTCGCCAATCGACGTACATCACCAACTCAGCTCAGAGTTGAGTGAACTTCACTCATACCTAAGATCAGTCAAACTTCATTGGTTTCCCAACTTTATCTAATAAGGAAAAAGGCAAACTTCATTTCAAACACAGAATTAGATAAGTACAAGCATCATTAGGCCTCCAAGGAAGGTATGTTCAATAGTACACCTCTGACAACCAAGTAGATAATTGAAGACAAGTTTCAACCCAACCAAGACAAACTCGAGCTACCTTCAACAGTACACCTCTGGCTATTACCCAAAGTGTTTTAATCCTAACTACAAGTCAAATATAGGATCTTAAAAAGTTTTTTTTTTTTTTTTGGGGGGGGGGGGTCTTGTATATAATTAAAATGTATTTTCACCAAGGCTAATATTTAGCTTGGATCCAAGAAATGAACGCCCATAAGCTAAACACTTCGAAGGGGGGCCTAAAACTAAGCCCGCAACAAACTGTAGCGAAGGTCGTCCAACTAAGTAAGCGAACCTCATTAAGCAGTCCATCTAGACTCGACTTGACCAAGTTAAGAGTGAGTTGACTCCCAAAACACGCCCCATATCAAGTCTAAATGCATCATTTTTGGCTAAATCGTAATTCGGATTCTATGCTAAATTCGAACTCATGAGCGAAGTTCGCTAGCTAACGAACTTCGCTCATAACAACCCAAGTGGACCAAGTCATCCATACTTTTGACGAATCGTACCCATGCATCTTCAACGAGCCTTACTCATATCAGCAGCGAACTTCACTAACGCCTTCAATAGAAAACTTCGCTACCGTCTTTAGCAACGAACTTCACCCACGTATCCTCAATGAGCTTCACCAAGCCAGCGAACCTCATATAATAGTCGTTTGAGGGCTGTTTTCAAGGGATAAACACCCTCGACTATCTCCTATTTTAATTGCTACTTAATCCATAATTAAGAGGGCCACTAACTCTCTCTTTTATCCTATAAAAGGAGGGGATATCATTCATTTTTGGTATCATAAGGATCACCATAAGAATCAAAGGAGATATATAAATCTAGACACATGTATAAAGAGATTTTATTAAGTAGAAGTGTCAAGAGAAGATTGAGCTATCTTCTATGTCGGTAAATTCTCATCAACAGCAAAAGACTTGTCATCTTAACCAGTGTATCAATGGAGTACAAGATCGATGCTCCACTGGCACACAGAAAAGAACCACATAAAATGTAATTTTTTCTTTGTTTTATTATATTTTTTTATTATAATTTGTGTCAATTACAATCTAAAAAGTCCTAAAACAGTAGTCAAAAGGAATAGCTGCTCTCTGCATTAACCTGGTGTGATGATACACACCCTCAAACTCCAGCAATATGCCTCTGATACCAGGAGAGTACAATGGGTCAAGTGAAGTATTTGCATCTTCTTCCTCATCTCTAGAAGTTACAGTAGTCATGTTGACAGTGAATTCTTAGGATTTCCCCTTTCGGACACATCGTCGTCTTTTAGTCCGAACCTCTGAAGGCTTAGGATCATGACTAAGATGGCTAAAATTTGATTCCTTTTTAGAAATATTTTTGTATTTGGAAATTTCTCAAGATCATAGACATCTCGCCATAGTTGTGTGCATGTGAACGTCAAAACTAGACAAACATATTATTGTATGGGTAAATTGTAAACTATTAAGGGTTAGCTGTGAATCTTACCGAACTGATATTACTCATTGGATTTTAAGCTTATGACATAGTTATTAAGTTTATACAATGAATGATAATTTTGAATGTTGAGTATAAGTCTATCCATTTCTTATGAAGTTTACTCATTGGTTGTTAAGTTTTCTAATTAGATGTTAACTATATAGGTTATCAGTTACTTTAATAAATAGGTGTTAGATATATTAATTAGCCATGAATTTTAATAGATATTAACAATTACTTGATATAAAATAGGAACAGAAAAAGTTTAATAGGTACATGATACAATTAACATGATACTGGATATAGTTAACAGATATTATATATAGTTAATAGATACCTAATATAGCTAACAGATACTTAATATAGTTACCAGATATAAAGTATATTCAACAAATACTGATTAGTCTTACATCCAAGTTGATATTACAGTTAGCATTCAGGCTTTAACACTGATAACCAACTCTAATTCTTTATATCAATACTTGATATAGTCTTGTTCTATTTCTCCCCTTCCTTTTATTAGAAATTGATGGCAATATCTTGACCTCATCTTTTGGTTTACTACGCTTCTCATAACTTGGGATGGGATAGAAGACAGGCTCATAACTCTTTTTAAATGTTTAACAATACAATTAGTAAAATTAACTTAACAGTAAGATAAAAATTCAGTAAAATATACACTATAATTATAGTCATTTAAATCAAATTAGTAAAATATAGACTATAATTACAAACTTATCAATTATAGTATAAGCTTAACATGTACACCATAAAATTAATAGGTATGACATAACCTTAACAGGTAAGGTAAGTTTAACATATATTGCATAACCCTCACAGTTATAATATAAACTTAACAAGTACTTGATATAGTTAACATATATAGCTTAACTTTAAGATATATGCTACAACCTTAACATGTACTTCAAAACATTAATAAGAATGATATAGTTAACATGTTTAGCTATCTATGAAAAATTTTAACCCACCCCCCAAGGAGAAAACATAGAACATTACACTATAATCTTATACCACCTTCCTGAAATTCCCAATTTTCACCCAAAATTTCTTTTGTAAATAATCACCATGCATCCATTAATCAAATGAGCATTTTTGTATGTAAGCTTTCATTTCTTAATTTCCAATGCATTATATATACTACATGTAATTCCCAAGCCAACAAAATGATCTCTATACAATTAAAATTTTAAACAAAGACTACTCCTTTCAATAATATCTCTTGTATCTTATGAACGACTAACAAAAAAATAACAAAACCATAGAAATCTGAGCTCCTTCTTTTGAAGAATTTAGGTTTTAATAGCATATCAGAACTCCAAACAATAACATTCTTATGGGGCATTTTATCAAACACCTTTCTTGCATCCAACTACCATTCGTACTTGAAGTACATCTCATTGACATGAGCTGGATTGAATGCTAAAGTTTGGTTCTTCACATGCTTCTTTCAAAACACTTTAATCAAATCCGCACTTAAGTCCTTAATCAAATCCATCCCAAATCCAAAGCCTCTCTGACTACTGCTCCATGCTTCAAACCCAACCCTAACCCCAATCTAATAGCTTCTCCTCAAAGTCTACTCTTCTTCCTTCTACACCCTCTTCTCCAACGGCCTCATTCTCCCTCATCATGGGCTTCATCTCCCTTATTGCTGGCACTATTTGTAACATCGGCCCTAGGGAGATGTTGATATTAGAGTTTTGAGAAGGGAAGGAGGATGGAAAGGAGGAGGAGCAACAATGTCAGTGCTTGCAATGGAGCTAGGGAAAGAGGATGCAGGTTTGAGGTGTCAGGTCTTGGATTGATATATGAATATGTGCTTTTTTGATGGTGAAGAGAGTAGGTTGGGAGGAGAAGAGGAGGGAGGAGAAGTGATGTAGGTTAGGGTTAGGATAGAGGAGGAGAAGAGAAGGGAGGAGCAGCAGTATTAGCGGCATCGCCGACATCAGGGGTAGTGGAGGAGGATTTAGGGAGAGGGAGAATGGGGAGATAATGAAGGGAGAGGGAGAATGGAGAGATGATGGGGCTTTTTAGTGAGTGGAGAGGGGTAAAATGGGAAATCTGGGTAACATATAATCTTTGGAGCTAATATACAATAGAATTAATATTGGGGACTAAGACACATCAAATTTTTATTTTTTGGAGCTTTGACACAATTATTCATTGTTTCTTTCTAATACTACAAAACAAGTAGAAAGATTATAGTTTACTTTGCTAGGGAATTTCAAGATTTGGGGTTCGATATATGATATATGTTGATGCATTATCTTCCAATAATAAAGCTGCATGAATAGACCCAAATCAATGCGACAAATCATTGAGAAAAAAATAAAGGGATAACATTTCATGTGATATTCTCATTTTTCTTTCTTGAAACTCTTGTCCAAAATCAAGAGCTCACAAAAGAACACTGCAAAAAACAATTTCTCCAATAATCTGTACTCGCATTTGTACTTGATGGCAACATGATATTATAAGAAAATCTAAGGAAATTCACCTTGGATACTTTCTGAAAAAAATAAAAGGGGGGTGTTGGGTTCAAAATCTAACTAGGTTTAGATTTTGGGTTAGGCTGTTTATGGGACACATGCCTCCTCCTAATAAAGTGTGAGGGTGATGCTTGTCTTGGACAAGTATTGTTAGCAGTGCTATAATATTATAGTAGATCTAAGAGAACTTAACCCTAATAAAAGTTAGTTGTTAAAGGAAGGGAATCCAAATTCTTTATAGATTAATCCAGTAAATTCCTCATTTAGCCAATGTGGTACTAATGGACCCTAACATATGTTTTCTCTGAAACCCTAGGTTAACCATTAGTTCATTGAGAATCTGAAGGATGGAAGTTGTAAACTCTTGCAAGATGATCAACACAATTAAGCAATCACTTTGATCCTTGACATTGAAATATCATAGATATATACCTCATCCCTAAATCAAAATTTTCAACAAATGATCTCACTCAAACTCGAAGGGATTTTAAGATTAAGATTGTTATTAAAAATAGAGCAGAAAAGGTTTTAGTGGAGTGGAAGAATCCCAAGTGATATGAAGGTCTTAATATCCTTTGCTGCTTTTTGTATGATATATCCCAAAAATGGCCGATTTCTTAGCCGATATATTGAACAACATGTCGTTTTATATGATTTATTATAAAATAATATAATTTGTTAAATTTCTTCTACTTATTTTGGCACAAACTCAATCTTATGAAGCTTTTTAGTAAATGCTTGTATGTTCTTTCACTAAATAGATTTCTTCAATTGGATAGTAATCCTAAATGTGCACTATTCATATTTTTGTATGCTTAGATTTTCATTAGATATGTTTAGGTCACAATTTATGACATTATATTATATATGCACATCATTTTATATGTCACTCTAATAATTACTACTTATTTGTGATATTGCATTGATATCCATAATCCAATATAGATATTAACTATCCTATATTTTCCTGATATTCGATATTAAACCTTGGATTAGGGTGAATATAGACCCTCATTTTATTAAGACTTCTATGACAATATCCCCTTAAAAATTCTTACTAGTTTACTAGATCTCTATTTTTTCTTGAGAAAATATCAGTGGTTATGTAACTTCAAGTTTAGGTAAACCCTTTTTCCTTTTTTCAACTTTCTAAATACTAAACATTTATTACAAAACTCTACACTATTCATTCTTCTTTAAATTTCTATAATTTTTTAGAGATCCCGATCCAACTTTTGGTTATTACTATTATTCTATTAGATTTGAAATGATATATTGTTATTTTTAAGTTTAAGCTCAAAACTTTCACTGTTTAAAATTAACTTTGGACCCAAAATTCAGAACTAACTATTTGATAGAATAATTTGTCTCTATAGTAGTTGTTGATGTGAGGAAGATTAACACATGGTTTAGAAGAGGAAATGATGTTTTTGGGGTCCCTTAATCTCCTAATTTGACGGTTGATTTTCTTGAGGGATGCATTGGACTGTGATTCCCTACACATAATAGAGGTTAGCGACATGGAGGTTACTTCCTCCGGTGTGCCCTCCAGTGCTCAAGTCAGTGACTAGTCCGTTAATCTAAAGAGAAAAGCAAAATGTAGTCTTTAGGGTTTTTAGGTGTAAAATTTGTGTACCTTAGGATAGCAAAGATGATGCTATATACAAGAAGTTTGTGAGGGTATTTTGGTAATTTGATTGATCACTTTATTTGATGTTGTGTTGTTGTTTTACACGTGTTCATAGCTGATTGATCAGATGTGGAGAACTACACCTATTACATTTAGTGCGATGAGTGACAGAATGGTGGGACTACGGGTGCCATCCGATGAGTCATTATGATGCCCTGTTATGCATTAAATGTGATGGCAACTAGGTGGTGAAATATGGGCATTGAACTATTTAGCATTAAATATGAACAATGTTGACAAGACAACTGGTCATTCAACTCAGGAGCTCGCCTTGAAGGATCCTTACATCTTGGACCCGGGTCACATAGACGAGTCAGCTAATTATAGATTAAGCTCGGGTTTGGCATGTTAGCCTTTTGTTCCGTCTTACTAAGCCTATCATGTCTCCAGTTGAAGGACATGGTAATTTTTGTGGTATAATATTGGCCCCATTTTAGTTGGACTCAGGGAGTCGAGTGTAAGAGGATTTGAACCGTTTCAACTTCTCGTTGCCATGGGAATTTGAACTGCTTCTACTAGGAGATAGTTGTATTTGTAACATAAGTGGAGATTGTGTAGTGGAGTGGCACTAGAGATGTCATTTCAATCCTAAAAAAATTATCAATGGAGAACTGTATAAGCTATTCAAATCTTGCCACATAACAGCTACCTTTACCTATTTATTTCTAACCCCTTCGATGTCTTCTCATTTTCCAAACCCAAGAAGTTCAGCTGCAAGATCCCATCTTTCTTCTTCAAAATTTCTCTACCACTCTCCATTCGACATCTGCAATTGTTCTGATGGTGTCCAGTAGTCAGCTTGTGGTCGTTCGCAACAAGGCTAGGACCGCTGTGCTGTAGCATTTTAAGTCAAAGATTACCCAATCTAGTCTTGAGCATATTGCCAGGGACTTTGATATCCCCAATAGTCTTACTTTATCCACACTACCACATAATTGATCTATTGTAACGGTTAAGGCGCAACGGTTTTAACTGTTGCGTTAGATATCTATCGTAACGATTTTTAGGGTCTAATACAACATTTAATATAAAATGTTGCCATAGGTTTAATAATTATTTCTGGGCTTAATAATTGTTAGTGGCCTTTGGAGAGCTTTAGTAAAGCCCATGGTTTGACCGCACCGCTCAAAGGAAATCTGTCGCTCTCTCAAATCCCTAAAATCGCCGCCGAGCCAAAAAAATTCCGCTCCCTAAAATCGCTGTGGCCAAGATCTTCATATAATCGGCGATCTCATCACTGAATTCGTTGCTGTTTTCATATTGGATCTCATCTCCAATCTCCTCTCCGATATCATCTTCGAGCTTGTTGTCATTCTCGTCGTCGACCTACTCTCGTTGGTCTCGTCGCCGTTTTCAGTCCTCGCCGGAGTCCATTTACTTTCGTCGCCGTTTTCATCTCGTTCGTTTCATCGTCGAGCTACTCTCGTTGCTCCAGAAATCGAGCCCAGATCTCGCTAACGGGAGCTTTCTAGGGTTTGCTCCACCTATCTCTTCTCACGATATTTTGATTTTTCAATTCGCACTACCGCTTTCTGAGTTCAAATTGATTTTTCCAGTTAAATTTAGTGATTTTTAAAGTTATTGACTAGCATATAAATTAGCCGGCAAATCTGTGATGATGTATATGAAATTATTTCAATGACCCGCTTAGTTATTGCATGTTATATATCACTTTTATTTCTCAAGTTTTGTCCCAAAAAAATTGATAATTTGTTATGATGTGTATCTGAGTCATGTTCCCCAATTAAATGAGTTGCAGACAACTTGTATGCTATATATAATCCTTATCATCACAAAGAAGATAATGTTATATATCACTTTTTATAAGTCATGCCTAATATCAGTATAATCTTATGTTCTTCAGCCAAGAAAGGGTTCATATAAGCAATTGACATGTGGCATATTTTATTGATTATATTTAGAAATCCATCTTTATTCCTGAAACATAAGAGTTCACTTGTGACCAGCATGGGGCTGATAAGTCGGAAGGTTCAATTGACATATAAATGCGGAACATTGTTAACTTAGATATGGACCTGTAAAGGAGTCTTTGGTGTGGAGCTCAAGATTCTGAGATTAGGATCATTCTTCTGAGTTCTAGGAAAGAAGTTCAGGGACAATCACCTGCATGTTTTGTTGTTTAGTGTACTTTAATCATGTATTATAAACTGAAATAATACATGATTGCTCTATTATTGAGCAAAATTCATAACTAGCTGTAAATAGTTGGACAAGCTTGGTTGTTATGTAATTTTTCTTATTAAACTAGTGAAAGAACCAATGCACACATGTTGACCCGTACAGATGGGAACATCTTGGATGCATCTGTGCATCATATAGTTTCAGAAGTTGTTGCCTATTGAAGTTGATTTTGACCTTCATGTTGATGAAAACATGATTTTATCCCTTGAGATATTAAATTCCATAGTGCAAATCAATGTTTAAGCTTTTCATTTGGAATTACCTCTCTGATTTGCTGCAGCAAAAGCTATGCACTTTATTTTGGTCCCTTCATGCGCAGTTTATTCTGTACAAACCAGTAGAATCACTGTAGTCCTTGAAAACATATGGTTGCACACTTGGATTGGCTCAGTCCAAATTCTGCTGCTTGGACTGCTGAAATTGAGCCTGCCATGTCAGTGCGTGCGGATCACCCAAATTCTTGTAGAAACAATCCCTACTCTCCTTTACATTATATACTATTTAATGCAAAGAATCACTTAACAAAATGTCAAGGGATTTTTGGAACTTATACAATAATAGCTTAATTTCTTAACCATATCTGATAAATTAATTCTGATTTTCATACTAGCCAAATACTTAAGCACTCCAAAATGACACTGATAAATTTTGACTAATATTAACCACAAGAAGACTCCAAAGAAGCATTGGAATAAATTTAGTATATGAGTCTACCATCAATGAGCACGGTATTGGAACATTTACAGCATTCATATCAAGAGAATCATTTACTTCTATTTCTTTATGTTATTGCAGTGCAACTCTACCTAGAGAACCAATGTCCTCTAGTATTACAGGGAGATTGCCTAGCTTGGAGGAGCTAGAGTCCTATGCCCTTGAGCAATGGGAGGTTCTCTCTCTGTCCCTCCCTGTACTTTTCTTATATATTACTTGCTAAGGATGTCACTATTTCCAATGGTTTTGCATCTTATTCTCTATTCCAAGTTATATGGTTTGGACCATCTGCTTCATATTTTATGTTCCTAAGGATAATAGTGTTATTTCACCTTGGGGTAGACCAGTGTTTCTTGTTGCAACTCATAAGCTCAGCTCAAGCAGAGAGGTTAACGAATTTCAGGTCCTCTATGCTGCGAGTTTTTCAGCGAGGTCTTTTGAGTTCAAGGTTCTCTGCTTCTAAGTTTCCTTATTCAAGTTGGTGGATTCTCAGCATATAGATATTTAATACGTAAACATTCATGAAACATTTAGAAGTGTTGATGCCATGCTGGGAAAATGAAGCTGCGACGCTAATTAAGTATGGTTTTCAGTTCCTGGTTTGTTTCTATTAAAACTTCATTAATAAGTTCGTTATTCACCTTGATATTACCTTATGGTTGTTTCTTTAAACAGCTGATGGAAACCAATGCCCAACTGTGGTACATAGTAGGGGGGTATATCTCATCTTCTGAGGTAAGAAGTTCTAGCACTCATTCCATAGCTTTCAGCAGGATTAGCATATTTCTTGTTGTTACATGTGCCCATCGATGATCAAGGACTTGATACTTTTATAAAATTTTATAAATCTTTTGTTGTGTCCATATCTAACTCCATTTTAAGGGGAAGACACAGTTGATGCTCTATCTATCTATGCACATCTTATACACATGCATTTATGTTGGTCCAATGTACCTATGTATGCGCACACGTATAACTATTCATGCATTAATTAATTTATACATACATATATACATGTATGGACATATGCATGCTTACATTTATGTGACTGTTTGTGTGCATGTGTAATGTACTTTTTCTATATTCTAATGTTTTGGTTTTTGCTCATTGTTTGAAGGATTGTGGCGTGGACCCCACAGATCTGATATCGTTTCTTCTTGAGCTTAGTTTTCATACCATGGGCAAGGTATTGACTGTATGTGCTTTTCATTATGAAGTTACTTCATGTTATGTACATATATATATAATGTATTAGATTTATAAGCAAAATCTCTTCTCGAGTAAGTGAGTTTAAAACTAAATAGGGATAAAATTTTTAGTTTTTAGGGATAAAATGTCATTGCTACATTAGCGTGAAGAAAGTCACAAGAATTAACGGTTAGAGAATTTTACAAAACTTGATATGACAATTTTGCCCTTAGGGATGCATGTGCAGACATTGACTAGTATTTGGACAAACTGTAACTGATACTGTTTGTGCCGCAGGATAGAGTATCAACTTCCAAACCTTATTGCTGGATCTATAACAAAAGAAAGTGTAGACAATGCTTTTGAGAAGGGAATTACTTCTGAACAGGTAAGATTTGTATTTTACACTTAAGTTCTGTTATCTATCAGAGGACATGGTATTGCTCAAATTTATTCCTTAATTCTTCCTCCCCATGATTTGGTGCCTTTGGCTTTTCGTTGTAAATTTCTTTCAGTCATCAGTTCTTAATGTTATTTTCTGAACAGAATCAAAGAAGTTCAGGGACAATCACCTGCATGTTTTTGTTGTTTAGTGTACTTTAAATCATGTATTCTTTCTGTTAGGTACTTATTTTCTGTTTTGGGTTTGCTTCGATTAGGTGTTATTACAAGCAGATTGCTTTAGTTTTGCTTACCCTTGTTATTTTCCCCCCACTGGTTTCTGATTTTGATTAGACTGTGGACACGTTCATTGAATGGAGTAGCATGCCACATTCAACTCCAATAGACCATTAATTTTCATTCATGCGATACATTTTTTAGTGTGAACCATCTTAAATCTCATGGACATGAAGGATGCATTCATATAACCACCTCTAAATGTTTATACACCCCGACAATTTCATCTTTTTATTTGGTTTGAACTTAGCTCAAAATTGAAGTATGACCACCAAATCTTTAGAGGTAATAAGTTCTCATGCTACTGTTTATTGGTTCTCATGCTACTGTTTTTTTTACAATCCTTTGATAACATGTACTTGGTGTACAAAGCATGATAAATATTGCTATCTGAGTATGCTTCATTGCTCATCACATATCAGATGACATCTTCTGATTGCTTGCTTGACTTCAGTGTTGGTTGAAGAAACAAAAGGATGTCCTATTTCCTGCTTTACAAGAGACTGGGGAAAATGTTATCTGGACTTCTAGGCTTATTTTTGGAAAAGGAGAGGTATTTACTTTCTTTTGATTTCATCACATTCTTTTATTTTATCATTTTCCTAATATATATTGCTAACTTATCTTGCTAACTTATCTTGCTAAAGAATATCAATTTCGGGTACTATTTGCTGCCCTGATTTATGTTAATAGCGGAGCTTAAGATATGCAGAGGACTTTCAATTATTGAAGGAAAAAACAGCGAAATTAGGTATGTTCATGATCCAGGAATCACAATCACTTGTTCTAGTATGAGGTATGGTAATTACAGGTGTATTTTCGAAGAACAAAGGAACAGACACAAGACTACACTCTTATTACAGGGGGGGAATTTTTTTCTCCGACACTAACTCTAATACAATGTTCTTTTACACTTGCAGAAGAACAATATGGACATCCCAAGAATATCTTCCTTCGGAGTCACCATCCATCCAGAGCTTTTTCTAGTGCTGAAGGCAGAACAAATTAGAGGTACAAACATGCCTCTCTTTTGAAGCTTTAGGCACATAATCCACATTTGACATGTTTTCGCCGACAACAGCAGCTTAGCTCAGTGATGTGGGTAGATGTACAGAAACTGAGAAGGGGAAAAAAGAAGAAGAAGAAGAAGAAAGAGTTGAATTAGAAATTTTCAGACGCATTGTAAAGCACTAAAAGGCAACATCAAAATAAAGTTATACAAAGTTGTACTACTACATAGAAGTGAAACCCAAATAGAAAAGAACTCCTAAATATTCAATGCCTGAGTTGTGAAAACTTAATAATTTGTTGCTACTCAAATCTTAAAATTGTACATTATTAAAGAGAACAGGGTCTTCTCTACTCCTTATTTATTTATTTATTTAGATCACGGTTTCCTCCACTCTTGATTCATACAAATAGTACCCGAAATTGATGTGAAGATTACATGATATTTGATACGTTTCTTTATTTTTTGCAGGGGATATAAAGACTTAAATAGGAGAATGCGGTCAAGATGTCTTTGATATATGAATCTTTTGGAACAGACTTGTACATGTGAATTGATCATATTTTGATGGTTGTGAATTGATCATATTTTGATGGGTTGAAGTTGTCTTGTAACTACTTATTTTTGAATAATGGGCTTAAAACATATGAATGCTTCATTATTTTTTATTTTGATGGTATCTTAATGTAGTGTGTTCTTATTCCATTTTTATTTTGGTTTACGTAATTGTGTTTGCTTATTGGTCAAATTTCTTGAAAAGTGCTGATATAGCCCTATAAAACTGTTGCTGTAGCCTTATAAAACTGTTGCCATAGCAAAGCAAAACGTCGAATTAGCTACAAAACAACTGTTGCCTTTGGTCCCTGATTTTGGAAAAACCGCTGCCCTTGTGTACGAAACCGCGACATTAGGTATCAAGAAACTATCGTCGAAACCTGTTGTATTTGCAATAACTGTTGCCTTTGTGTATGGAACCGCTACATTAGGCATTAGTAAACCGCTACAAAAAACGTTGCATTTTGTGAAAAACGTTGCGTTAGCCTTGTTTTAGAAACCGTTGCGTTAGGTTTTGTAACCGCTGCCTTATGTCTAGGGCAACGGCAGCAATGAAGACAGTTTGATAACTGTTGCGCTTGAGCAACTGCAACGGTTTAGATGCTAATGCGACAGTTATAAACTGTTGCGTTAGAGCAAATATGTGGTAGTGCCATTTTAGTGAAAGAGCATGATGTTTACCATCACAGCGGTGATTTGATGTTGGTGTACTACCACCATTTGGATTTTGGCCTTCGTTAGCCATTGCATCCATTCCTTTGCCTAGGGTTCGGAGCGTTGGGGATTTTGTTGATGCATTTGAAGCTAAAGTCCATCACTCTCCTTGTCGCCTTCCTTGTTATCTATCATAAGGTTAGCATGGAACCAACTATAGAGGTCTTGGACCATCTGTTGTGTGCCAAATCCAGTAAAAGTGAGGGTCACTACTATCTATAGACTGTTGGTTGCTATCGTTTAGCCTCTGACATCCTTGCCATGAACAAGGGATTGGAGGAGAGGTTCATTTTCGGCTTCAGCGCTGACCCAATTATGGCATGTTCTACATGGCTAAAGATAAAGTAGGAGGATTTAAGGGCAGTTCTTTGAGTGGGAATCTATTTGATGATTTCGTGCTTTGAGCTGCCGACATTTCTTATGGGGGGACAGGTTCTCATCGTAGCGTGAATCTGTTTGATGATGTCGTGCTCTGAGCTGCCTGCATTTCTTATGTTCCGACTGCTGAGGCAAACTTGGCGGTGGCCACTTTGTTGGCCCTGGAGTCAGATGCCTCTGAAGCTAATCATCACATTTTATTATATTTTTATACCTTTTTTATTTATCTTATTTAAATAAAGATATCACTAATAACATGTTTCATCTTATTTTGCAAGCTAATGAAGAGTTAATGAATAAGAGCTTAAAAGAATTAAATTCGCTTGTTTTCTACCATTTATTGTAGTCTAATATGAAGACAAAAGGAGGCCCAAAAAAGTTCAAGGAACCAAGAAGAAAACAGGTAAAGAAGTCAACAAAAATTGTAATGTTGTTAAATCAATTGACCAACCGATTAACCAATTGGTCGGCCGATTAGTTTGTAACTGAATTAGTTTATCCCTGAGATTTAATACTTGTTCCCCATACCAAACCTAAGGGTTCTTGTTCATTATTATAGGCTATAAATAGATATAGAGGGTGAGGGGTTTGAGTGTAATTTTTTTTTATAAAACTCCATTTAGAGAGGATAGTTACTCTTAATTGAGAAGATCTTCTAAAATTATAAATTTTATTTATAATTAATAAAAATATTTTGCCTCTTCAAAATTTTCTTTTCTTCTCTTTATTGATTGATGAAGATGATGATGCAGATAAAGATGAAGATTTACTTTTAAGGGGCAAACTCCTTACAATATAAGTTTTCCTTTTTCTTCTTGCTTTAGAAATTCATGTTTTTAGATTTTATTTTCTTTTTCTTTCTATGTTGGTAAATTAGATTTATTTTTGATACATTGTAGAGTAGATTTACTTTCATATTCTTTTATTTTTTTATTTTCTTGTATTTTTATTTCGTACTATAGATTTACTTTGTTGCATTTTTATTTTTATAGTTTAGATTTATTTTTATACTTATAGTATAATCTTTATTTTCTTGCTCTCTAGTCTAGATATTATTTCTTTATTTTTATTTTTAAAAATGTGTAACTAAAATATTATAGAAATTTTAGAATTGTATGAAACTAGTTTGTTTCTTTTATGATTTGTGGAGTGCTCTCTTGAACTTAAAATGTCATATTTAGGAAAATCAACTAGAGAACTAACTGATAAAAGAATAATTTAATAATCTATATTTATTTTGAATAATTTAATAGGTTATGCTTATGAATTCGAATTACTATCTAGTTGTTTATTATTTTCATAAATATTAATTTTGCTTGGATGATAATTTGATAGATTATACTTATCTTAAGTGGGTTGATAGTATATGCTTAGTAAATCTAAAGTAAAATATGATAAAAAGAGACTAGTTTATAAATTCTAAATAAAACAAACTAATGGATTCAATTCTAGATTTCTATCATAGCCACTTAATTTTCTCACCCTTTTAGATTGATTTCTGACTTGATTCCTCTTTGTAAAACCCCGAAATTTTGATTATTTTATGATAAATAATGATAAATATGATAAATAATGATAAATAATGATAAATATGTATACCTAAGTATATATATCCGTTTTGAAGCTCTCAGAACCCTCTTTTAAACCCTAATAGCCTCAGCCCCCTCCTCTCTCTCTCAAACCCTAAACCCCCTTTCTTTGGCGATTCTTGGAGAATTTTAGAGGGGCTAACGCGAGATCCATTAGTGTTCAGTGAAGGAGGATCGTTCTCACTTGTTTTTGGGAGTTTATCAACACCCCTCAGGCGAGTTTCATCTCGCCCAATCCTACACCTATGTTTTAAACGTTTTTCATAAAGTTTTCCTGTGTTTTATGAGCCTAAAATGCTATTTTATGTACAAAAATAGATCTTTATATTGTATGTTACAAAAAGAACAAGTTTTCAGTTAATAAAGATCACCCACGAATTTCTTAATGCAGATCTAGATCTGAAAATTTTTCTAACAAGAGTTTTGAAAGAAAGATAATTGTTTTCAAACGTGTCAACATGCATACATGTGTTTAAAAAGGTTTCTTTTTGTCTATAGTAATTAGATTGTATTTTTTTATATATTCTAGAAATGCTAAATCACGTATATAGGATTTGTAGTATATAGAATCATCGCATAATGGCTTTTGAATCAACCTCGAGGAGTAGAAACCTGTAGAAAAGGTTTCTGTTTCTTCGCGGTCGGCCGTTGGGGAATTTTCTGCATGTTCACGTTGTTGCATAATTTTATGTGGCTGGCGAGACACCTAGGTTATATGGGATTATAATACAATGGGATTTGTGTATATGAGTTGACTACGAACACGAGTTTTAGATTCACTCACTGAGGCATGAGAGTGAGTAGTAAATATGCTGATTTTTTTATATTACTTTCATGTTGAAGTCCTCATGTTGGACTATAATCCATTAAAGTCCTCGTATTGGACTATAATCCATTGAATTCCTCGTGTTGGACTATAATCCATCTCGTGTTGGACTATAATCCATTACAGTCCTCGTGTTAGACTTTAAGCTTTTACAGTTTATGTATTGGACATTTACCTATTTCAGTCCACGAGTTGGGCACGTATTTGATATCGATAGGTCATTGATATTATGGTTGGAGATGGAGCTATATTTCTTTATTGCTCCACGTTGTAATTTTTTTTGGGGATTTAGTATTTAGCTACTAATGGGAAACATACATATGCTTGTGTTGTAAATTTCTAAATATCAAACCACCATTTTATTTCGGAGTAGATGATTGACTATCTATATGTATTAATAGTTATTTTTCTTTCTTCTAGCCCTTCCCCCTGGGGTTGGTTGAGATGTTACTCGCTAGCACTTGACGCTTGTTGTTTCCCCCCTTTCAGGTAACGAGCTAGGTGCATGGAGAGCCGTAGGTTGATGGAATTACTCTAGCTGTTATTTACCTATATTGTTAGTAGTTTATGTCAGAACTCCACAGTACATGTGTTTATGAACATTTGAGTTATCATCTAGGACTTATAAACTTTCTTCTATATGCTTAGATGGCCGGACGTGGTAGACCTCGTACTCAGAGAGCTGGTAAGGCAGAGCCACAACTAGCTCCAGCAGAGCCACAACAAGCTCTCTAGTATTTGATAGACCTGATGGCTCCTATAGCCGCTAGGATGGTAGCACTTGAGGAACTTGTGACGAATTACATCACACCACTACCACCACCACCAGTAGTTCCACCACCGGTGATACCAGCTATTCCTGTTGCGAAAAATTTCTCAGAAGACACACTTGTACCCACCCCACAGGCAGTTGATGATAGAACCACAGAGCAGGAGGCTTGGCTCGCTTAGTGGAGAGATACCAGAAGATGAGGGCACCAGAGTTTCAGAGATTACCAGATTCTCTTGTGGCACATAAGTGGAAGGAAGATATGGGTAACACCCTTGAGATACTTAATGTGACTTCGGTTCAGAAGTAGAGGCTAGCATCCTACAGTCTCAAAGGGGATGCAGGGAGATGGTACTAGCTACAGTTTACCCCAGAACAGGGGATGACCCTCACCTGGGAGGACTTTGTCTATATTTTCGATAAGCAGTATATCCCTTCCGCGGCACGGGCCGAGAAAGAGCTTGAGTTGTCCACATTAACACAGGGAGATATGTCAATAGCTGATTTTGAGAGCATATTTATGAGCCTACTTCACTTTACGGGCATGTGGTAGACTGGAGAACGCCTAGCACAGATGTTTCTAGCAGGACTTCGCCCTAGCCTTCATCGATACCTCGTTTCTAGGAGGTTCTACTTAGTTCGAGAGGTAGTTGATGCTGCCACTTCATAGGAGAACGAGTCAGCTATGTTTTAGAAAGACAATGAAGGGAATACTAAGGATAAGGGTAAGAACAAGAGGCCTTTTTTAGGACCCCAACAGCAACAGCAAGGCCCTCATAGGAGAGGACCCCAGCATGATCAGAGGGCGCTTCAGCAGCGTAAGTTTCATGGCACATGTTTTAAGTGTCACAAGATTGGCCACAGAGCATCAGACTGTCGCAGTGCACCAACAGGAGCCCAGCAAGGGAAAGGGCAGAATCGGCAGCAGAACCGATTTCAGGGCTGAGGTCAAGGCCAGCAGATGAGACTCGAGGCACCGCTAGTAGTTCTGATGATTGAGGGATAGGTTCGCGCAGTTCAGGAGGTCCCTTAGGGACATGTAGTCCTATATGCTCCACTTCCAACAGCAGAGCATCCTCCAGCCACCGGCATAGTCTATGCGGTAGTCCCTCGTCATCATGGTGCGAGCGGGGCCATATTGGAGGGTATGTTCCTCGTGAACTCCTTTCCAGCCTGTATTCTTTTTGATTCAGGGGCTTCGCGTTCTTTCATACCTTATGCATTTATGATTAGACTATAGATTGTAGCTTAGTCTCTAGACATTCTTTTGTCAGTTTCCACCCCTCTAGGTGAGATGTCGCTCTTGGAGAGCATTTGTAGGAGGTGTATTATTAGTTTAGACGAGTCTGAGTTTATTGTCGATCTGATAGTGTTGCGCATGTCAGAATTTGATGTTATTCTTGGTATGGATTGTCTATCTTCCTACTACGTCAGAATCGACTGTTTTACAAAAACAGTTAATTTGTGAGCGTCCGGTGCTGGGTAGTAGCTCCCAAGGAAGGAGTAAGCAATAGCAGCTCAAACCTGTTTGGATGGGTCTGAGTTAGTTGTGGCAACCTCTCAGAGGAACCAGTTTGCAGATTCATTACTGGCATACATCGAGGAGGTGATGCTTAGAGATCAGAGTGTTGATATATGCGAGACTAGAGTTATCTCAGATTATCAGGATGTCTTTCAGAACATACCTGGGTTGCCTCCTGTGAGAGAGGTTGAGTTTTGTATTGAGTTGTAGCTGGGCACAGCCCCGATATCCCGAGCACCCTATCGCATGGCACCTGCTGAGATGAGGGAGCTACAGACCCAGTTAGATGAGTTGTTAGCTTAGGGCTTTATTCATCGGAGTCATTCTCTGTGGGGAGCGCCGGTCCTCTTCGTGAAGAAGAAGGATGGTAGTATGCGATTATGTATCGACTACCATGAGTTGAACAAAGTCACTATCCGGAATAGATATCCTTTGCCTTAGATTGATGACTTGTTTGATCAGCTGTAGGGAGCGTAGTATTTCTCGAAGATTGGTCTTCGTTCTGATTATCATCAACTGTGGGTTCGGGAGATGGATATTCCCAAGACCACCTTTTTGACTCGATATGGGTCCTTCGAGTTTTTGGTTATGCTATTTGGATTGACCAATACACCCAAGATATTCATGAATTTGATGAACCAGGTCTTCCGTCCATATTTGGACCAATTCGTGATTGTATTTATTGATGATATTCTCATCTATTCGAGATCGGAATCAGAGCACGAGCAGCATCTACGTTTGGCTTTGCAGACTTTGAGGGAGCATCAGCTATATGCTAAGTTCAGCAAGTGTGAGTTTTGGATTTCTGAGGTCAGGTTTCTTAGCCATATTGTCAGTAGAGAGGGCATAGTAGTGAACCCAGCTAAGGTTTCAGCAGTGCTTGATTAGGAACCGTTGAAGATGGTTACCGAGATTCGTAGCTTTTTGAGGTTAGCTGGCTATTACAAGAAGTTCATTTAGGACTTCTCAAAGATTGCGATGCTACTTACACGCCTTACGAAGAAGGGTTTATAGTTTACTTGGAGCACGGAGTGCCAGAAGGCCTTTGATACCTTAAAAGCTAAGTTGACTACGACGCCAGTCCTTAGTATTCTAAGCAGTAACAAGACATTTGTTGTATACATGGATACGTTGTTAGCAGGTTTGGAAGGTGTTCTGATGCAGACTCAGAGGGTAGTAGCAAACATCTCACGACATCTAAGGGTACATGAGCAGAACTACCCCACTCATGATTTAGAGTAGCAGCAGTAGTATTCGCACTGAAGGTGTGGAGACACTATTTGTATGGAGTTCAGTTCGAGCTATTCACAGATCACCAGAGTCTGAAGTACCTATTCTCCCAGAAGGAACTCAATCAGAGATAGCGGTGATGGATTAAGTATCACCTGGGGAAGGCGAACGTCGTAGCAGATGCTTTGAGTAGGAAGCATTGACATCGGGTTGTGGCCTTGAGGTGCTCGTTGTATCAAGATCTTCTCACTCTTAGCCAGTTCGATTTTAGGCTAGAGATTGGCGGGACCAACACATACTTAGGAGCTATATCAGTACATCCATCTTGGAGGGATAGAGTAGTCAGAGCTCAGTTAGAGGACTCTTGGATTCAAATCCGGAAGGAGGAGATTTCCAAAGAGCCCAAAGAAGATTGGACCATTAGAGCAGATGGAGGCCTTCGAATGAAGGGTCGATTGGTTATGCCAGCTAGTGTAGAGCTGAAGAAGGAGTTTTTTGATAAAGTACATCGTACCCGATATTCAGTGCATCCAGGAACCACTAAAATGTACAAGAACTTGAGGAGACACTTTTGGTGGAGTGGTATGCATAGGGAGATTATAGAATATGTGGCTAAGTGCTTCACCTGCCAACAAGTGAAGGCAAAATACCAGAGACCAGCAGGGACACTTCAGCCTTTACCCATCCCAGAATGGAAGTGGGCGGACATTTCTATGAACTTCATTGTAGGGTTGCCGAAGTCAAAGAAGGGGAACAATTCAGTTTGGGTGATAGTGGATCAGTTGACGAAGTCGGCACATTTTATTCCAGTGAGGACTACTTATACCGCCGAGACATATGCGAGGATATTCATCCTGGAGATAGTTCAACTTCACAGAGTTCCAGATACTGTTGGTCTTATTGTTTTGCTGATGATTTAACAAATAATTTACTTCTAATATTGTTGTCTAGTGTTTGAGTTTTTATATTTATTCTAGGCAAACAACGCGTTGGAGAATGGATGGAATAGAGCTTCAACGATCATATCCAATGGAGGTTGGAGGAATAGTGGAGTGAAGCCTTACAATTCAAAGTTAAAGATCAAGTTCAAGCTTCATCCGTGAGATTACCAAGAAGAGCTTATTGAAGATCAAGATCTAGCTTGGGTAACTTAGTTTAGGTTTTATATTATGTGTGTTAAATACCTTAAGCTCAATATCATATACACACACGTATTTGGTTTCTATGTATATATATAGTTATATATATACATGCATGATTTTGGGTTTTCATGCTTTGGACACACTTGTAAAATACATGAGTTTTCACAAATAAAAATTCAATTTGAGAAATTCTTTTTCTAACATGTTTGTTTTCATGTTTATAAATATTTCGTAAAGTTTTATCAAGTTTGGAATTGATTTGTTATGTTTAATGGAATTTACAAAATCATGTTTTTGTTCGTGCACATGTTCGTGCATGTTTTACAAAACAGATAAGTTTTCATAAATGGGAAGTGGTATTCAAGAAATTCTTTCTTTGACATATTTATCTACATGTTTAGAAACTTCTTTCAAAATTTTACTATTTTTGGAGTTGATTTACTGTGCCCAATTGATTTTACAAAATCGTGTATGTCAGCAGTTTTTCAGAAAGTATAAATCTGTGTTCAAACATTTATTTCTCTCAACTGGGAAATGCTTTTTCAGAAATTCTTTTTTTAACATGTTATTCTACATGTCTAGAACCTTCCCACAAAATTTCATAATTTTTGGAGTTGTTTTACTATTTTTAATTGATTTTACAAAGCCAGAGACACAGAAAAATCAGATCTGCCAGATTGCTACAGTACCCACGGTCGACCGCCACAGTCGACAGCGAGAGTTACTGTAGCATAACGGCTCTATTTTCCTGGTTCCGATTTTTTGGGGATTTGCCTCGTTTTTTGTGCTTTTCTTTGGCTTTGGATTGTTATCTTGAGTTCTTATAAATACCCATCATCCCTCAACACTTACAACAACTCAAGAAATGTTTTAAACAAGTTTAAAGAGTTTTAAACAAGGTTTTAAGTGTGTTTTTAGTGTTTGTTTGGTTTGAAGATTGTTTTCACAAATGGAGGAGATCATCTTCTTTTTTGGGCTTCAATCTCCATCTCTCCATCTTGTTATCTATTGGAGAAGTTTTCAAAACTCTATCTAGCTTTACATTTGCTTAGTTATTTGATTATCATTCTTTGAAGCTAATTTTTTATATTGAGTTTAGATTTGATTATATTATCTCATTGTTACACACACCCACTTGAGCTTATTGTATTTGCATACATAGTATATTAGGGTTGTGAGAGATTGTAACATTGAGTTGTGCTTAATTATGTTCTTATCTATTGTAGAGAACAAATTTATATTTGTTACATTATGAGTGGTGTAAGATTTTCGGTAAGCTAGAAAACCGAGTGTGTTGTGGAGTTTTCGGTGAACTATAAAACCGAGTGTGAGGAGTGAACGTTGTTCGATGAGCGTTGAAAACCGACTCTGTGAGGTGTAAACGTTATTCGGGTGAGCGTAGAAAACCCGGTTGTGATAGTGGATTTCTCCCCGGGAGTGGGGAGCGGAGACGTAGGACGGAAGGTCCGAACTCCGTGATCACATAGTGTGTTTGAGTTTGCTTTGGCGCACTTTATCCTATGTTTATATTTCTTGTCGCCATTGTCCATAGCTCATTATTTATATGATCCACTATCTAGTTCATATTATTTACTACTTGTGTTAATTTGTATATCCTTGCATATATCTCATAGTATATCTCTTTGCTAGGATATATCTCATTGTTCATTTTGCTTATCCTAGCTCATATATCTTGTTGTATTTCATACTTTCTAGGATAACTGATTAATTAATTTTAATTAGCATAAAATCGGATTAGATTAGTATAAGACCCTAATTACCCCCCCCCTAGGGTCCAACAATTGGTATCAGAGCTTGGTGCTCTTTGATTTAAGGTCTAATCGCCTTGAGTTAAAGATCTAAGTTATCTTTTTATGCTAATCTTGTTTTGATTATATTTGTATCTTGCTTGCATATTTTTACAAATTATGGATATGAATGATGCATCTTGTTTAGGCTATGATTCTAGTATTGCTCCTAAATTCAATGTTTTCCCCTATGCTCAATGGTGTTTTAGATTCAAATTATTTGTTCAATCTAAAAATATCGATTTGTGGGAAATCATTGATTGTGCTTATATTGTGCCCACGTTGGAGAAATCCAAGTGGAGCAAACATGATAAAAAGATATTTATTATGAACAAGCTTATGTTAGAATTTTTATTAAATACAATTGATTCATTATTGTCTAACAAGCTTGATTCTTTTGATAGCGCTTATACATTGTGGAAATTCATAGAAGCGCATCAAGGAGACTTGGAGGCGATCCGACAAGCTTTGGAGGATCCCGCTTCAAGTTCTAAAGGAGCTTCATGCACACGAGCACTAGGCGATAGCCCTAGTGAGGTTTGCGAGTTCGAACCCGATAATGATTTATATAGTGATGAACTTGCTTGTGCTAGTGATAAATTATTGCATGCCTACAAGAAATTACAAAATGATTTCATTAATTTACAAAGCAAGCATGAAAATTTAAAATCCGATCATGAGTCTTTAGCTTCTAAGTTTGATACTATTTCTAATGAAAATATGATCCTCAAAGAAAACAATGAAAAATTAAAATTAGATCATGATTCTTTGCTTTCAAACTTTGCTAAGTTAACTCATGAAAGAGATAATGTCATGCTAGAAGTAGTAGCTATTAGAAATGATTTTGATAACTATACATGCTCTACTTCTATTATCAATGATGTTGTGCATAATGATGATTTGAATCTTGTTAAGGAACACATATCATGCTTAGATTCAACTTTAAAAACATGCATTGATAACCATAAGAAACTTATGGACAAGTGTGCAAAGTCTAGTGCTACAAAATCACCTACACACTATGCACACTTGTATAGCAAAGTTTACAAGTGCTCCATTTGTGGTCGTAAAGGTCATTTAGCTAAATTTTGCTATGATGCACATAAATCCTCCAAGACTAATGTTTCTTGTGCATCCCATCAAGCTTCTTCATCACATGCACATGCACATGCACACTCTCATAAAGTTCATCATATGCATGCTTATGTGTATTCATGTGATATTTGTGGTCGTTTTGGTCATTTGGCCAAATATTGTTTTGATTTGAAAAATAAGTCTCATTTGCCAAATGTTTCTAGTAGACCACATGTTTATAAATGTAATGTTTATGGTAGATTTGGCCACTTAGGAAAGTTTTGCTTTGATAAAGTTTCATATTTGCAAAAAGCTTGAAATAATTTACCTTTGTTTGCAAATGTTCCACGTGCACCTTTTAATGGTCAACATAAGCAAATGGTTCCTTTCCATTGTACATATTACAATCGGAATGGTCATTTGAGTGATTATTGCTATGACCGATCCCGTGCACCACATATGCCCAAGAGGGTTCATAACCCTAGGGATTTGAGCTTTAATGATAGGGGTCATGTCCCTAAACCTGTTGGTTCTATTCGTGCCTTATAATGTATTCTACGAATGGTTTGATCAAATTATACAAAGAAAATTTCCTTTTTGATCAAACATTGTTTTTGGACTTAAAACTTTGATTTATGATTTCTTTTGGTTGATTTGTTTACATTTGAAAACTTTTTGCATGATTTTCATGTTACTTTTCTTTTGACTTCATAAATCTACTTTTATATACATGAGTTTTTATGTTCTTTGATATGAGACACTATTTTCATATTGATATATTTATAAGTGTTCTCATTATCTTTTTGCATGTGAGTTGTGTTTAGCATTTATGCTTGCTCACATATGTATGCCTAGGCCTTCATTTCATACATTCATGAGGCATTTTGATAGGGGGAGCAATCCCTATATATACATACTTGTTTTATACTCACCCATGCTTATATATAGGGGGAGCTTTCGCTCTCTTTATCCTTTTGTCCCCTTTTTGATGTTGTCAAAGGGGGAGAAATATCGTGAGTATATTCTTTCTTGTTTATATGCATGATATATTATACTTTGTATATTCATTTCCTTTCATGCATATATTCTTTTTGTAAATTGTTTGTCATCATCAAAAAGGGGAAGATTGTTGGTCTTATTGTTTTGCTGATGATTTAACAAACAATTTACTTCTAATATTGTTGTCTAGTGTTTGAGTTTTTATATTTATTCTAGGTAAACAACGCGTTGGAGGATGGATGGAATAGAGCTTCAACGATCATATCCAATGGAGGTTGGAGGAATAGTGGAGTGAAGCCTTGCAATTCAAAGTTAAAGATCAAGTTCAAGCTTCATCCGTGAGATTACCAAGAAGAGCTTATTGAAGATCAAGATCTAGCTTGGGTAACTTAGTTTAGGTTTTATATTATGTATGTTAAATACCTTAAGCTCAATATCATATACACACACGTATTTGGTTTCTATGTATATATATAGTTATATATATACATGCATGGTTTTGGGTTTTCATGCTTTGGACACACTTGCAAAATACATGAGTTTTCACAAATAGAAATTTAATTTGAGAAATTCTTTTTCTAACATGTTTGTTTTCATGTTTATAAACATTTCGCAAAGTTTCATCAAGTTTGGAATTGATTTGTTATGTTTAATGGAATTTACAAAATCATGTTTTTGTTCGTGCACATGTTCGTGCATGTTTTACAAAACAGATGAGTTTTCATAAATGGGAAGTGGTATTCAAGAAATTCTTTCTTTTACATGTTTATATACATGTTTAGAAACTTCTCTTAAAATTTTACTATTTTTGGAGTTGATTTACTGTGCCCAATTGATTTTACAAAATCGTGTATGTCAGCAGTTTTTCAGAAACTATAAATCTGTGTTCAAACATTTATTTCTCTCAACTGGGAAATGCTTTTTCAGAAATTCTTTCTCTAACATGTTATTCTACATGTCTAGAACCTTCCCACAAAATTTCATAATTTTTGGAGTTGTTTTACTATTTTTAATTGATTTTACAAAGCCAGAGCCGCAGAAAAATCAGATCTGCCAGATTGCTACAGTACCCACGGTCGACCGCTACAGTCGACAGCGAGAGTTACTGTAGCACAACGGCTCTATTTTCCTGGTTCCGATTTTTTGGGGATTTGCCTCGTTTTTTGGGTTTTTCTTTGGCTTTGGGTTGTTGTCTTGAGTTCTTATAAATACCCATCATCCCTCAACACTTACAACAACTCAAGAAATGTTTTAAACAAGTTTAAAGAGTTTCAAACAAGGGTTTAAGTGTGTTTTTAGTGTTTGTTTGATTTGAAGATTGTTTTCACAAGTGGAGGAGATCATCTTCTTTTTTGGGCTTCAATCTCCATCTCTCCATCTTGTTATCTATTGGAGAAGTTTTCTAAACTCTATCTAGCTTTACATTTGCTTAGTTATTTGATTATCATTCTTTAAAGCTAGTTTTTTATATTGAGTTTAGATTTGATTATATTATCTCATTGTTACACACACCCACTTGAGCTTATTGTATTTGCATACATAGTATATTAGGGTTGTGAGAGATTGTAACATTGAGTTGTGCTTAATTATGTTCTCATCTATTGTAGAGAATATATTTATATTTGTTACATTGTGAGTGGTGTAAGATTTTCGGTGAGCTAGAAAACCGAGTGTGTTGTGGAGTTTTCGGTGAACTATAAAACCGAGTGTGAGGAGTGAACGTTGTTCGGTGAGCGTTGAAAACCGACTCTGTGAGGTGTAAATGTTATTCGGGTGAGCGTAGAAAACCCGGTTGTGATAGTGGATTTCTCGCCAGGAGTGGGGAGCGGAGACGTAGGACGGAAGGTCTGAACTCCGTAATCATATCGTGTGTTTGAGTTTGCTTTGGCGCACTTTATCCTATGTTTATATTTCTTATCACCATTGTCCATAGCTCATTATTTATATGATCTACTATCTAGTTCATATTATTTACTCCTTGTGTTAATTTGTATATCCTTGCTTATATCTCATAGTATATCTCTTTGCTAGGATATATCTCATTGTTCATTTTGCTTATCCTAGCTCATATATCTTGTTGTATTTCATACTTACTAGGATAACTGATTAATTAATTTTAATTGGCATAAAATCGGATTAGATTAGCATAAGACCCTAATCACCCCCCTCTTGGGTCCAATAGATACGATTGTATCAGATCGAGGCTCAGTTTTTACCATGCACTTTTGGAGGAGTTTCTAGGATTCATTCGGCAGCAGGTTATTACACAGCAGTGCATTCTACCCTCAGACAGACGGTCAGACAGAGAGAGTGAACCAGGTATTGGAGGACATGCTGCGAGTTTGTATCATTGATTTTCAAGGTAGCTGGGAGGAACATATTCCATTGATAGAGTTTGCTTATAACAATAGTTATCAAGCGACGATTGGTATGGCCCCGTATGAGGCATTGTATGGTAGACCCTGTAGATCCCCTATATGTTGGACAGAGCTGGAGGATAGCTTGTTGCTTAGACCAGAGCTAGTGAGGTAGACTACCGAGAATGTAGCATTGATCAGGGAGCGTATTCTAGCCGCTTAGAGTCGGCAGAAGAGCTACGCGGATCATAGACGGTGACCTTTAGAGTTTCAGGTGGGAGATTGTGTCATGCTGAAGGTATCGCCAATGAAAGGTGTCCAGCGATTTGGCAGACAGGGAAAGCTTGCCCCGAGATATATTGGCCCATTTCAGATTGTTGAGTGTATTGGGGCTGTTTCATATAGACTAGATCTTCCAGCATCGATGTCTAGTGTGCACGATGCATTTCATATTTTGATGCTCAAGAAATACTTGCATGATGAGGAGAGACAGCGAGTATTGGATACGCTGGAGATTGAGCTTCAGGACGATTTGTCTACTATTAAGATCCCAGTTTGTATACTTACTAGAGAAGACAAAAGACTTAGAAACAAGGTGATTCCTTTGGTGAAGATCCAATGGAACCAGAAAGGATCTGAGGAGATTTCTTGGGAACGCGAAGAGGATATGCGTCGTGACTACCCACACCTGTTTGAACATGTAAATTGTTTGGATTATGTTTTTCTTATGGTTTATGATGATTTTGGGATAGTCATATTTATCTTTAACACTAGAATGAGGGTATTATCACTTAATCCTTAATCATTTGGAATATATGGTATATATATGAGAGGTTTCTTGTTTGGATTTTTTCGTCCGACGTACTAGTCCGTTTAGTTAGGGGTTAAGTGGGAGTATCCGCATTTTAGATTGTTAAGCATAGATATTGCTAGTGATTTATATCTAGGAATTAATGGTATGAGATGTGTACGGGAGGGTTTTCTTGTCTGGATTATCCCCTCTTAGTGCTTTTCTCATATTATTAATTCCTAAGATACGTTGCAGAATTTCGGGGATGAAATTCTTTTAAGGGGGGAAGAATGTAAAACCCCAAAAATTTGAATATTTTGTGATAAATAATAATAAATATGTTATATGATGAAAAATAATATATTTTGATGTTTGAATATGATAAGAATTGATTTGAGATTAATTCAATATATAATTATGAATATATGAGTGCATATGTGCAAGACATGCACAAAGGCCAAAAGAGAAATCTGAGATTTATGACCAGTTATGAGTTTTTATATTTTATATACTGATGCAGTTAGAATCTGAGAAAGTGTAAAGATCAATATTGTAGGTCTCTTCAATAGCTTTTAAAAAAAATCTTAAATAACCTCATTCGGAGGTCGGACGAGAAAGTTATAACCAATATATCGAACCCCAGCCTGTGTGCAGGTTTCTATATGGTTGACTGCTGTGCAGATGCCAGGATTGTCTCTGTTTCGGGTTGGTTTTGTTTATACCAAACCCGGGAGTATACCTAAGTATATATATCCATTTTTAAGCTCTCAGAACCCTCTTTTAAACCCTAATAGTCTCAGCCCCCTCCTCTCTCTCTCAAACCCTAAACCCCCTTTCTTTGGTGATTCTTAGAGGATTTTGGAGGAGCTGACACGAGATCCATCGGTGTTTAGCGAAGAAGGATCATTCTCACTTATTTTTGGGAGTTCATCAACACCCCTTAGGCGAGTTTCATCTTGCCCAATCCTACACCTATGTTTTAAACATTTTTAATAAAGTTTTCCTGTATTTTATGAGCCTAAAATGCTATTTTATGTATAAAGATAGATCTGTATATTGTATGTTGCGAAAAAACAAGTTTTCAGTTAATAAAGATCACCCATGAATTTCTTAATGTAGATCTAGATCTAAAAATTTTCCTAACAAGAGTTTTGAAAGAAAGATAATTGTTTTCAAACGTGTTGACATGCATACATGTGTTTAAAAAGGTTTCTTTTCATCTATAGTGATTAGATTGTATTTTTTACATATTCTAGAAATGCTAAATCACGTATATAGGATTTGTAGTATATAGAATCGTCGCATAATGGCTTTTGAATCAACCTCGAGGAGTAGAAACCTATAGAAAAGGTTTCTGTCTCTTCGCGATCGACCGTTGGGGAATTTTCTGCATGTTCATGTTGTTGCATAAGTTTGTGTGGCTGGCGAGACACCTAGGTTATATGGAATTATAATACACTAGGATTTGTGTATATGATTTGACTACAGACACGAGTTTTAGATTCACTCACCGAGGCACGAGAGTGAGTAATAAATATGCTGATTTTTTTTATATTACTTTCATGTTGAAGTCCTCGTGTTGGACTATAATCCATTGAAGTCCTCGTGTTGGACTATAATCCATAGAAGTCCTTGTATTGGACTATAATCCATTACAGTCCTCGTGTTGGACTTTAAGCTTTTGCAGTTCATGTATTGGACATTTATCTATTTTAGTCCATGAGTTGGGCACGTATTTGACATCTGACAGGTCATTAATATTATGGTTGGAGATGGAGCTATATTTCTTTATTGCTCCACATTGTAGTTTTTTTAAAAATTTGGTATTTAGCTATTTATAATTTGAGCTAACGGGAGACGTACCTATGCTCCTGTTGTAAATTTCTAAATATCAAACCACCATTTTATTTCGGAGTAGATGATTGACTATCTATATGTATTAACAGCTATTTTTCTTTCTTCTAGCACTTCCCCCTAGGGTTGGTTGAGATGTTACTCGCTAGCGTTTGACGCTCGTTGTTTCCCCCCTTTCAGGTAACGAGCTAGGTGCACGGAGAAGGTTGATGGAATTGCTCTAGTAGTTATTTATCTATATTGTTAGTAGTTTATGTCAGAACTCTACAGTAGATGTGTTTATGAATATTTGAGTTATCATTCTAGTTTTGTAAAGACGATGTGTCTAAATGTCATTTCATTTGATTTCCTATGTCGAGACACTTGTATTCAGTTAGATGTTATTTCTCTCAGAGATTTGTCTTATTTATATCAATGGTGATGATTTCTTCAAAATATCTATCGTTTAGTATTTCTTCTGTATATTTTCTCTAGCTTGTTTTGTACATACACCTGTTGTTGATTCTACTAGATAGATAGTAATTGTGATGGTGAAACATGCTATTGCACGGTGTAGTGCATGGTAGGTTTGACATTCTTGGTTTCACCTTGGACTGCAGTCTTGTTGAAACCAGGTGCGTCACACTCTTTTCCCATTTTTATTGTTATTTTTAGTTCTTTCGTGATTCTATTTCTTTTTTGTTTTCTCTTTGTTCCCTTTTCCTTTTTCCTCTTTTTGAATTTTCTTCTTAATTTTGTTCTTCTCTATTTTCTTATTTATTCTTTATTTCTTCTTATTTGTCCACTCTCTTTCTTCTCTCTTGTTCTAGTTTTCTTTTATTTTAATCACACTCTTTCCTTATATCTCCCACTACATTTTCACTTTCACTCCTAATTGTCCACAAACTACTCTAGAAACCAATTTATAATTATCTCTATATATTTTCCTCCACTATTAGACATGTTTCTATACTATAACTTGATAGTTGTTCACTTACAACTTTATTTAATTTACCCCCTAACAGAAGCTCCTCTGGCCGGTCATACTGTAGGTCCTAAGAAGCATCCTCATCCAGAATTAGAGAAGGAGGAGGCTCTGACCATCTGCAAGAAGGCGGCTGAGATTGTAGTTCGACTGAAGGCTCAGGGGTCAGCTACTGCTCAGACTAAGATGTCTGAAAAGAAGAAGAGGAAGAAGAGGAAGAAGTCGGACCCAAAGCAATATCGTCCGACTGAAGGTGGCATTCATAAATTCTCACCTTGGATGACGAGGAAGTTGAAGGGGAGTTGGTGCACACCAAGGCTACTCACAGTCAAACGAATGGTGCTTCAGCTTTACAAAATCTCCCAGCCCTTAGGTTGTTGAGATAGGGGATGATTCCTTGCATCCAGTGGTCAAGCAGGAAGCTATAGTGGGGATGTCCCTATCTTGGAGTTGACAAAGATTGAGCTTCCCAGTGGGGCGAAGGCTAAGGGGGGAGAGTAGCTCAAGCCATTAAAATCCCTTGGGTCTTCTAGGAGACATGGGAAGGAGCCAGCAACTACATAGCTGGTCGTTGATGAGGAGCACGTCACTAAAGAGGAGCCAGACTCTCAAGCTACTTCTCAAGAGGGTCGATACTAGTGGCCCTCTGATCATCCCATTGATGACATTCCTCGTCATACTTAGAAGAGGATCAAGAAGATCTTGATAGGACCAGCTAAGGTTCATGCCCCCCATGAAAAGGAGGAGTCACTGTTGGAGTACATTTTTGTCCCCCAGAGTTGGATGAGCTCTAGGTTGTCAGTATTGGAATTTTGGGGTGACCCGGCTAAGGCTATCATCAATTCCTGCTTCTGAATGATATGGCTTTTCTAAGAGGTGCGCCTGATTCTGGCCTTCATCAAGTACAGTGCAATTATCTCATCTGAGAATCCCTTTTAAAACTTGAGCTGTTTAATCTATTTGAGGGCTCCTGTGGTGTCTTCTACAAGCTCCAGGATGAAATGGAGGCTCACAAGAAGGCTCGAGAGGAGGCTGAGTTGCTGATGGCTACCAAAGGAACCGAGCTAAGCCCCCTTAAGGGGTAAAGTGAGGTGGGAGCATGATCAAATTTCTCAGGATGAGAAGTTTAGGGCTTTGATCAAAGCTTCGCGATAGAAGGTGACTCATCTTGTAGCAGCTCAAGAAAATATAAGGACTCTTTAGGAAGAACTCTTCCATCTCTAACGTGACATAGGCCTTGCTGAGGAGAAAATCAAATACCTCGAGTTAGAGGTGTGGGTCAAAAAGAGGGAGAAAGACGACACATTTGAGTGGGATCAAGTTGTTCACCTCAATGTTGAGGAGTTAAAGCCCATTTGCAAAGTGTGATGGCTGGCCAAGAGCTACTTTAGCAGGAGGCAACTCAGGTTGCTCGAAAAACTAAACATCAGCATCATGACTCTTTGCTTGTTCAGATTCTAACGCTGTAGGGCCAAGTGACCTTTTTGGAGTTAGAAGCCTATTGGTTTTAGGTGGTTGAGGAGTATTGTAATGGCACTCTCGGAAAACTAGAGGTCGCTCTTGCTTGTAAGGTGGAGTTCACCTACCTCATGTGATAGCTTCCCTCCGAGTTCAAGACCCATATCGACTACTTTGAGTACCACTCCAGGGATAGTGATTGCCTCCATGCCTTAACGGACATCGACGTGGCAAGAGGAGGACTTGCCCTATTAGGAAAAGAGGAAGAAGAAGATGCTTCTGAAAGGTCAGGTGAGGATTCAACCGATGATGCTGAGTTAGCCTCTATCTCAAGCCCTCCTCCATCTCCTCCTCAGAATGCTACTCCTTTAGGAGAGTCTTGTGAAATTTGTTGTTGTTGTTTTGTTTGTCGAGTCATGTAAAGAGTCCTGTAATTTTTTTGATGAATATATAAAAGACTTACTTTGTTGACTCAAAATTTTTCATACTTTGTTTTGCTTTATGTGTTTCTACTTTGATTGAGTTGGTGATGACCAAGTTGAAAAGGCTTGCTTCATGCTCAGGTTTTAATCTGAAAAGAAACTAAGGTCTTTTTGTGCATTAGATGAGTCAGTGAAGACCGAGTTACAAGGGCTTTCTTTGTGCCTTAGTTTTATTCTAAAAAGATAACAATGTCTTTTTGTGCCTTGGACAAGTCAATGAACACTGAGTCACAAGGGCTTCCTTCGTGCACTAGTTTTACTCTGAAAAGATAACAAGATCTTTTTGTACCTTAGACAGGTTGGCAAAGACCAAGTCACAAGGGCTTCCTTTGTGCCCTGGTTTTACTCGGAAAATATACCAAGAGACTTTTCATGCCTTGGATGAGTCAGTAAAGACCAAGTCTCAAGGACTTCCTTCATGCCATCGTTTTGCTAAAAAAAGATACCAAGGTCTTTCCGTGCCTTGGATGAGTTGGTGAAGACTAAGTTGCAAGGGATTCCTTCTTGCTATGGTTTTTCACTAAAAAGATACCAAGGTCTTTTTGTGCCTTGGATTAGTCAGTGACTACCAAGTTACAAAGGCTTCCTTCGTGTCCTTGTTTTACTCTAAAAAGACACTAAGGTCTATTTATGTTTGGACGAGTCGACGAAGACCGAGTGGCAAGGGCTTCATTCATGCTTTGGTTTTACTTTAAAAAGATACCAATGTCTTTTGTGCCTTGGACAAGTCGATAAAGACCGAGTGGCAAGGGTTCACTTTGTGCCTTGATTTTACACTGCAAAGATACCACTATCTTGGTTTGAGCTGCACATAAATTCAACAAAAAGTGAAATGTTTTTTTATTGACATGGAGTCTTACAATTACATTTATTGAAGTATTTATTTAGATGCTCCACATTCTAGGGATGCTTCAAGTCTTCCCTATTTTAATTTTGCAGCTAATAGATTCCATGGTTGACCTCTTTGTTGCTTTACAGTGTAGGCGTATAAAACTGTCTATAGGTCCCTTAACACAGCTCGATGACGTCGATTCGACAAACGAACCATCGGGCAACGTATCCAAACACGATCGTTAGTTTGCAACACCGAAGCCAAGCGATACGCGACGAAGCGGATTAACGAGGCTACGAGGCTAACGAACCGCACGTAAACAATGGAATGAATCCACTCGCGTGTGGAATCAAGCCAACGGGTTAAAGAATCAACGAGTCATCCAACCAAGAACGGACTCGGATGAATCGCGATCGAATCAAGATCAGTTTCGGACTCGAACTCAGAATCGGATTTACTGCCAAATCAGGTCAACGAATCAAGTCCGAACAAGTCAACCACAGAACCAGAAAACGTGCACAAAGAGACAAAACGGATACAACAACCAAACGACGGATCCCAAACACCCGGAGGGGCTCGGCCGAAACAGAGCCACCTCAAGGTGGCTCGGCCCAAGCCGAGCCACCCTGAGGTGGCTCGGCATGAGTCGAGCCACCTTGAGGTGGCCGGCGGCCTGGGTGTCGGGCATTTGTGCGCAGGCACAGTTCAGGGTGCCTATAAATAGGCCACCCCCTTGTTCATTTAAAAAGGTTAGAAAAATTGGAGTCGAAGCTCTGCCAAATTCAGATCTCAAAACTTAAAAAGATTGGAGCTTTAAGACTTTGAAGACTTGGACTTCCAGATCCGGTGCTCGGCAATCGTCAACGCCAAATAAGGCAATAGTTCGAGAGGATCGGATCTCAGATCTACGTAGTTTTCCTCCGGATC
>BQKN01001072.1:237490-262279 GCA_022839385.1 Asparagus kiusianus | reverse complement strand
GATATATAGAACTACTCTAGCTCTACTACCATTCTCCCCCAATGTGCCATCCACTTTCAGCACCCACCATGAGGAAAACCCCGGTTGGTCGTAACTAGGGGTTTCGTTCTTCTTCATCGGCATTAAAATCGGGTTGGAGTCATGCTCAGAGGTTGCGTCTGTGGATTGTCTTCCGAAGTGGGTGACTCCATCAAGAAATCAGTGAGGACTTGGGCTTTGATGGTTGTCTTGTGTTCGAACTAAACATCATATTCCTTGAGTTTGACAGCCTATCTTGTCATTCATTCAGACATGGATGGATTATCGAGTGCTTTCTTTAAGGCTAGATTAGTTCGGACTAGCACTGTGTGGTTGAAAGTAAGGTTTGAGTCTCATAACCATGGTGACTAGAGTGAATGTAGCTTTCTCAATGAGGATGTAGTTGAGTTCTATCACTTTGAGGATGCGACTGACATAGTAGACTAGCTTCTGCAAATTCTCCTCCTCTCGAACTAGGGCCAATCTGACCGCTTCTGCTGAAATTACCAAATAGAGGTAAAGATACTCTTCCTCTATAGTGCTGCTTAGCAAGGGCTCGGTACTAAGGTATCTCTTCAGGTCAGCAAAAACATTGATGCATACTTCCATCCACTAAATGACATCTCTAGGCCCTTTATCTCCCTCAAGACTTTGAAGAACGACAAACTCCTTTTAGCCGACTTGGAGAGGAAACGAATTAAGGCCGCTATCCTCTCATTGAGCTTTTGGATGTCCCTCACTATGGGAGGTTCAACCATTTCTTTAATTGCGATTATCTTCTCCAGACTGGTCTCGACTCACCGCTGAGTAATCATGAATCCAAGGAATTTTCTTAACTGGATCCTAAAGGTGCATTTCGCCAGATTGAGCTCCATCTTGTATTGATGGAGCACCAAAACCTTCTTCAAGATCTAAAATGTGAGAGTTAGCATGTTTAGTTTTCATCGGTCTATCATCCACATAGGCTTCCACAATGTAACTGGTTGCTGCTTGAAGATTTTGTTAATCAGCCTTTGGTAGGCAGCTCCTGCATTCTTGAGTCCGAAGGGCATCACTTTATAACAGTAAGTGTCATGGTCTGTGATAAAGCAGGCCTTCTCTTCATCGTGCTCTGCCATCTTTATCTAGTTGTAGTGTTGGGTTGGTTACAATAAAAAGAGAAACATTTTTTTAATTTTTAATTAAATTCTTTACTACGTTCCGATAGAGCATCGATCTTATGCTCTGTTGATGGTACGACTAAGACGATGGGTCTCTTGCTGTTGATCTCTAACTTGGTTGCTTGGAAAGATGGCTCAATCTTCTCTTAGAACCGAATATCAAAAGAAAAAAAATTGTGCATGTATGGAGTGTTCGATCTCTCTGTTGGTGATCCTCCTTCTTGGGCTCTCTCTCTCTCTCTTCTTTTTTCGAATGAATAATCTCCTTCCCATCTTATAGGTGGGAAGGGAGGGAGGGAGGGAGGGAAGGAGAGGGAGAGAGAGAGTTAATGGCCTTTAATTGTAGGTTATGTGACTATTATAATAGAAGATAGTGGGAGAGTGATTATCCCCTTGAAACTAGCTCTCAAACAGCTAACTGATGAAGTTCACTGATTTGGCAAAGCTTGCTGGAAATGTTTAATCGAGGCTACTTGGACGTGGGTGAGCCAGTGCTTCCAAATTATGGATGATGTGGCCCATGTGGATAGCTGCTAGCGAAGTTCACTAACATCAAACGGTGAACTTCATGTGGTTCACGTTTGACTCGTTTGGACTGAGCCGAAGCGGGCTACATGGTGATATTCACGTGATTTTTGAGTGAGCTTCACCATAACCTATTATGGACTTGACTTTTGGGTACACTTAAAGTATTTAGCCATGGATGTTCACTTCAAGCTGAACATTTGCTTGAATAGAATATATTTTAACCGTCTATAGTCATAGCCTGAGAAGTCATCCATGAAGCCGAGCATCACGTGGCATGCACTGTCTTCGACAAGTTGGTCAATCCAGACTAGAGGGAAACTATCTTTTGGACTAGCTTTGTTGAGGTTAGTGAAATTGAGACACATCCTCCACTTGTTGCTAGCCTTCTTGACTAGCACTACATTTGACAACCATTCTGGCTATTGGACTCCAGGATATACCCGGCCTTTAACAGTCGATCGATTTCTTCTACTGCGGCTCGCTATCTCTCAGGGCCCATGTGTCTTTCCTTTTGTTAGACTAGCTTGCAATACTGGTCGATGCATAGCTCATGGGTCATCACCTTTGAGTCTATCTCGTGCATGTCCTCGGGTCCCTAAGCGAAGACGTCTACATTTGCGAAGAGGAATTCAATGAGTGCTCCTCACAATGGCTGGGGTAATTTTGATCCAATCTGGATTTTCTTGGCTTTGTCTGTACTGAGAAGAATTTCATCTAGCTTTTTTATATGAGTTGTTCACTCCCTATCTTCATCCTTGTATATGTACGCTTGGGGTTTCTTAATTGGCTGGGTTTTAGAGACTCCTTTGCCCTTCATGGAGATCATGTAGTATGATTTGACTTTCCCTCTAGTTGCTTTTCACTACTCCAACTCCTTCAGGAGTTGGGAACTTCTCTGATGGTATGTGGAGGGTACGACCTAGAGATCGTTCAAGGAAGACCTTCCCATGACATTATAGGCTGGCTTTACATCCATGACAATAAACTAGACATGGATAGTGGATTGATGAGGGTAGTCACCAATGAACATGGGTAATTTGTCCACAACCTCGGGGTGAACAAAATGCCCTGTGAAGCTAACTAGAGAGCTTGTGCATTGCTGTAGTTGTGATTTGTTGATGTTCATTTGTCTGAATGCATCCATGAATATGACATTAGTCAAGCTTTCTATGTCCACCATGATCCTTTTGACCCAGTACCTATTGATTTGGGTGGGGATGATAATATGGACGTCATGAGGCATCATCACACCGTTCAAGTCGACATTACTAAAAGTTATGGACTAGTTCACCTCCAGTTTCTTCTCACACATATTCACTTCAAGGGCATGCTAGACGTTACTTCTTTTGGGCATTATTCAACATTCCTCTAGCAGTGGGGCCACCGCTGATGGTGTTAATAGTGCCCCTATCTCTAGCTTCCTTGAGCTAGTTTTGGCATTGATCTGGTCAAGGCGACCTCGACCTCCTTCTCTTTGGTCTCTCCTGGTTAGACCATTCACTGCTGCTATTGTTGAGGTACTTTTCTAACAGTCCTATGCTGATGAGGTCCTCAATGTCCCTCTTCTAAATCTTGCAATCATTGATGTCATGGCCATGATCTTGGTGGTAGTGGAAATATTGCTGAGAATCCCTCATTTGAGGTTTTGAGGTTATTAGTGGGGGAACTTTGGTAACATGTCCCTCTTGCTTGATCTGATACAATATCTTTGAGAGAGTAGCGTTGAGGCAGCAAAGGTTGGTGTCCTCCTAGCATCCTTCCTTTGATCTCTCCTGTCATGTTGACCTGATCTAGAGTTAGATTAAGGTCAATTGGACCTAGGCTTCTTGTTCTTGGAAGTCTTGGCCTTACAGACTTCGTCTCAAGTTACTCTCTTGTGCAGGTGACTGTCTTTAGCATCTATGTGTGCCTTGGCCCGGGCTATGAGCTAATAGAAGTCGACGATGGGGTTGATGATGAGCGAGCCTGATAACTTCTCGTCATTTAGACTGGCTGAAACTATGACCATTACCACCATGTTGCCTAGGTCCTCCACCTCCAGATGCTTAGCTAAAACCTCTTGAAGTAGTCTCTGAGGGTTTTACCTAGCTTTTGATAAATTTGTAATAGGAGATAGAAGGGTACTTTCCTCTTCGTGTCTACTAGGAAGTAGTAGACAAAATTATAGGTGAGCTCCTCGTAATTGTGGACGGATCTATTCTCCAGAGAGTTTTACCATATTTTTGTTTGCCACTGAGCAAGACAAGGAAAGCCTTGCATATGACTAGCTTAGTCACATGCTGCATGCTCGTCAGGTTGAAGAAGTTTTGTGCGTGCTTGGCTGGGTTAGTTTCGCCTTTATACTTCTCGATGCTAGGCATCTTGAACTTGGGTAGGGCACGCTCATGATTTCATCAGACGGGGGAGTATTTTCTTTGATGGCATCGGCCATTAGGTTGAAGGTCCGATCATATCCGGAGGTTCTATTGGCCATCAAAGGTTCGACCCCTGTTGATTAGAGTTTGGATCGCATATGTGCATCGTATACCTTGCTATAAGTGCCATGGAACATGGATAGGATCTTGGCTCGAGCTTTTGCATGGCACATCCTGATATTGGGAAATTTGTTGTAGATTAACTACGAAGTGGGTTTGATGCTGTGGTGTTTAAGTTATCATCTCCCTGACCTGATCTTCCTCTTAATGTTGTCGGAGTTGTCCCTCTGAAACAAGGTGATAGGCAACGGAGAAAGGGGCTGGAAGCAACTGAGCACTTCATTTGTGAAGGAGGCAAATTGTTGTTAGAGTGATAGTGATATCCTCTGCGAGGTTTCATCCAACTAGGCTTGGGTGACATAGCATGAACTGGAAGATTTCCCCCGAGAAAACTTTAACTTATGAGGGTGACTAGGATCAGCCATTATCACACGAGAAGAGAATGTGGCCCCACTATGCACGCCAAACTATTGATATAAGGAAAATTAACATATGATATAGGAGAGCTAATGATGATTTTGGGGTCCCTTAATCTCCTTTGATGTCTGATTGTCTTGAAAGGTGTGTTGGACTATGACTCCCTACACAGAATAACAGAGGTTATAGGTCCCGAAGGTTGTTTACTCTTGGGAGCCCTCCGATGCTCAAGTCAATGACTAGTCTGTTAACAAGAAGAGAAAAGCAGAATGTAGTATTATTTAGGATTCTTAGGTGTAAAACTTGCATCCCTTAGAATAGCAAAGATGATACTATTTATAGGAAGTTTGTGAGAACATTTTTGTAATTTGACTTGCTAGTTCATCTGATGCTGTGTTGTTGCTTTATAATTGTTCACAGCTGAATGGTTAGAGGTGGAGGATTGTACCTATCTCATTTAATGGGATGGTGGTAGAATGACAGGATTGCAGGCACTGTCCGAGGAGTCATTATGGTGCCTAGTTATGCCTTAAATGTGATGGCGACTAGGTGGAAAAGTATGGGTGCTAAACAATTTAGCACTAAATGCAAACACTAATGTAAAACCCCATGAATTTTGGAAAATAATGTGAATTATATTGATAAATAAGCTCTAATTATGATGAATAATATTTATGAATGAATAATTATATGCTAACAATTGATTTAAGATCCATTAAGAGTATATATGAGAGTATACAAAGGTTAAACATGCACAAAGAAGAAATCTGGAAAAATAACCAGTTAAGAGTATACCTGCATTACACACTGATACAGTTCAAATATGGAAAACCTCAAAAGTCAAAATTTGTAGGTATCTTCAATATATTTCCAATGCATCTTAAATCACCTTATTCCAAGGTCGAACGTGAAAGTTACAGCCACAATACCGAAGGCTATTTTTTCAGTCTGACTGGGTTTCCTGTTTCAGGCTTGGGCTGTTTTGTTTCGGGTTTGCAGTTATATATATACATATTTACTCACAAAAAATACATCTTTTCATTAGTATTTCAAACCTTAGTAGACCCTCTTCCTCTCTTTCAAACTCTAATCATAATTTGTGAGATTTGGGAGAGTTCTTGAGGCGTTTGTTGAGAGAAAGGCAGGATTTTGCAACTTTGGTGAGGAGGGATCTTACACGCACGTGTTCAGGAGTTCAACACAATGTTTGAGGCAAGATCAACTTTCTCCAAACATTTTCCTGTAGTTAATTCATGATTTAAGATGTTTAATTGATGAATATCATGTTAAAGCTTAACCCGATGTTTTAAAAATCTTAGTTTATGATGTTAATCTTTAAACCAATGTAAAATCTATAAATTTAGTTGCTGTTTATATTAGTTTTTTGTAATCATGATCATTATGGTTGCTTTCATTTTTTTTAATTTATTCATCATGCTTAAATCATGTTTAAACCCTAGTTTAATAATTAATTGAGTTTTCTTGTTAATTTAAGATGTATAAATCCTAGGTTTGTGATACCTAAGTGACGTGAACGTGTTTAAATAATTTTATATCTATTCAATGATTAGTTCTCTTGCTTAGTTAATCATGTTGATAATTTATGTTTTATTTGAGAAATTTTGGTTAATTGAGATGCTAAACCCTAACTAGATTAATTCAAGGGTTTAAATCATGTTGAGTTAATCCATTTTAAGTAAATATTAAAGTTTAAATCTTGCTATATGCCTCATGTTAATAAAGTTAAGTTTTTGAATAAAGTTACAAAAATACAAACGCCAAAACTTGATCTGTGAAGATCTTCTCTGGCCAGTTGACCGACCAAGGCTAGCCAGTCGATCAGTGAGATTCTGTGAGTGCACTTTGTGCACGTTTAGGTTCGGTCGACCGACGCCCTAGGGGTGGTCGTCCAACCCGTGTTCTCTTTTGTTTGAAGTGTTGTTTTTTACACCTTTTGTTTTCGAACGCGGGGTTCGAGGCATACGATGATACATATACAATCATGAGTATACAGTATAGTGTCGTAGTACACACATGAGTATTTTGAAGAGGATTAATATAATTATTGTTTCGATTACACGAGAGATATGGGTTATTTAAACATTATATACTTGTGTCGATATCATTGATGAGCACCGCTCAGTACTACTTGGAATAGTGCGTCGATATACCATTAATACATGTCATTGAGTCCGGTTTTAGGATGCTTCGATCTAGTAGTCTGTCCCGCACGTAAATGCGATGAGACTTATGAGCCATATACCTAGGATGCCTGATTTGGTAGTCCGTCCCGCACATTGATGCGATGAGATTAATGAGTCGTGTACACTATTAGGATGCCGATTTGGTAGTCCGTCTTGCATGATAATACAATGAATTATAAAGGATATACATTGTGATAATTATCTGATAGCCTGAGTCTTGGTAAACACAATTTATGAACATGACTCATCATTGAGTTATATATGATCGAGGTACTTTACTCTTGTAAGTTCGTGGGATTATATGTTGTTGTTTATATTATCTTCCAAGGGATAATGGAAGATATTTTTGGTCTAATATTGTGATGACTTTACTTCCTTGTATTGTTTTTCTTTATTCCTAGTTTGGAATTGATAATTAGTGATTCACAATTTGAGACATATATTATATACATGAGGATTTTCTTGTTTGGATTATTTCGCTCGACGTTCCAGCCTCGTGTTATGAGTTTCTAATTATTGATTCTATTTAGATTGTTTATTCTTAGTCTGGTATTGATATTTAGTTATCTATAATTTAAGACCTATGGTATATACATGAGGGTTTCCTTATTTGGATTATTTTGCTCGACGTACTACGTCTTGTGTTGTAGGTTTCTAAATATTAATTCCTTTTAGATACATGATAAATGATTTAGGTAGACTACGTTTAATAGATAGAGGCTCTATCACATCTAGTAGCCCTTTCCCTGGGGGCAGATGGAGATGATCTTGTTGTAGCGCTCCTGACGCTTTTGTTGTTTCTTTTTTTATTTTTCAATTTCTTTCAGACAGCAGCTTAGAGTTTTGAAGAGTCGCAGGATGGCGGACTTCCAGCATAGTCGCCGTCACATGTTTTTAGTAGATGAAACTTCACCGTAGTTGATATTTTCTTTTGGACATTTAGTGTTTTGTATTTCATCTTGTAAAGGTTGTGTGTCTTAGTTTATTTTTAATTGACTCATATTGAGATACTTCATATTTATTTTAGACTTTAGTTGTACCCAGTTTATTCAGTTGAGACATGATTATACATATTAGATATCTCTTTTTACATCATGTCTACTGCATTTATTTCCCTTATTTTGCCTATTTTATACATGCGCTTGTGTTTAATTCTACTAGAGAGATATTACTATGATGGTGAAACATGTTGTTGCACAGTGTGGGTGTATGGCAGGTTTGACATCTCTGGGTTCACCTTGGACTGCCGCCATGTGTGAAAACATGGGCATCACAGTTGGTATCAGAGCTCTAGTTCTAGCATCTTTAGGATGATCCTGTGTCGAGTCGTAGAGCTAGAGTAAAGTTTCTTAGGATTCATGTATAGAATCCGCTAGGAATTCCTAGAACGAGTGAGGATGTATTACGTATATCTTGAAATTTTGGAAATTTTTTTATATGACAACTATTTTACTTTGATTTATAAGGTATTCATGGATTAGATGAACTAGATTTTTTCATCCATACTTGGACCAGTTCGTAATCATATTCATTGATGACATCCTTATCTATTCGAGATCAGATGCAGAGCACGAGTAGTATCTTCGATTAGCGTTGCAAACCTTGCAGAAGCACCAGTTATACGTTAAGTTCAGCAAGGGTGAGTTTTGGCTATTCAATGTCAAATTTTTGAGCCATGTCATCAGTAAGGAGGGTATTACAGTTGATCCAGTGAAAGTTGAGGCAATACTTAATTAGGAGCCGCCGAAGACCGTTATAGAGATTTGTAGCTTCTTGGGTTTGGCCGGATATTACATAAAGTTCATTTAGGACTTCTCGAATATTACGATGCTACTTACACACCTTACGAAGAAGGGTGTACGGTTTGTTTGGAGCACGGAGTGCTAGGAAACTTTTCATATCTTGAAGACTAAGTTGACTACAATGCCGGTATTGATTATCCTGAGCAATGATAAGACTTTTGTCGTCTACACGGATGCATCGTTATCAGGTTTAGGAGGTGTTTTGATGCAGACCCAGAGAGTCAAGACTTACATTTTGCGACATTTTGAGGATGCATGAGTAGAACTATCACACACATGACTTGGAGCTAGCAACAATGATCTTCGCACTGAAGACTAGAGACACTATATTTATGGAGTGCAGTTTGAGCTATTCATAGATCACTAGCGTTTGAAGTACCTTTTCTCTCAGAAAGAACTCAACTAAAGATAGCGGTGATGGGTCGAGTTTATTAAGGATTACGAGTTCACAATTCAGTACCATCCGGGGAAAGTGAACGTCGTAGCAGACGCGTTGAGCAGGAAATGTCAACATCAGATTTTAGCTTTGAGGTGCTCGTTGTATCGAGATCTTCACACCCTAAGCCAGTTTGATTTTAGACCAGAGATTGGTGAGAGTAGCACATTTTTGAGAGCTTTGTCCATGCAACCATCTTGGACTGATAGGGTAGTTAGTGCTCAGCTAGAGGACTCTTTGATTCAAACCCGAAAGAATGAGATTTCCAAAGAACTAAAGACTGATTGGACTATTGGAGCAGATGGAGGACTTCGAATGAAGGGCTGATTAGTGATGCCAAGTAATCCACAGCTGAAGAAAGACTTATTTGATGAGATGCATCGTACTATGTACACAGTGCATCCATGCACTACTAACATGTACAAGGACCTAAAGGGACACTTTTGGTGGAGCGGCATGCGTAGGGATATTACGGAATATGTGGCTAAGTGCTTTACCTGCCAGCAAGTAAAGATAGAACATCAGAGATCCACAAGAACCATATATCCTTTACCCATTCCGGAGTGGAAGTGAGCAGATATTTCTATGGATTTTATTATAGGGCTGCCAAGGTCGAAGAAGGGGAAAGATTTTGTTTGGGTGATAGTTGATTGGTTGATGAAGTTAGCACATTTCATACCAGTGAAGATGACATACACAATGGAGATTTATGTGAGGATATTCATCGAGGAGATCACTACATGGAGTTCTAGAGACGATTGTATCAGATCGAGGCTCGGTTTTCACTTCACATTTCTAGAGGAGCTTCCAGAACTCATTCGGCAACCAATTATCATATTCTAGTATGTTCCACCCACAAACAGATGGGCAGATAAAAAGAGTTAGCCAAGTGTTGGAAGACATGTTGTGGGTATATATTATTGATTTCTAGGGTAGTTGGGAGGATCACATTCCATTTATTGAATTTGCTTATAACAACAGTTATCAAGCGACCATAGGTATGACACCGTATGAGGCGTTATATGGAAGGCCTTGTAGATCACCTATTAGTTGGGCAGAACCAGAGAAAAACTTATTGCTTGGACCGAAGTTTGTGAGACAGACTACAAAGAAAGTAACACTAATTCGGAAACGTATTCTTGTAGTGCAGAGTTGGTAGAAGAGCTATGCATATCAGAGGCGACGACCGCTAGAGTTCCAGATTGGGGATTATGCTTTATTGAAAGTATCGCCGATGAAGGAAGTTCATCGATTTAAAAGACGAGGAAAGCTTGCCCTGAGGTATATTTGCTCGTTCAGGATTATTGAGCGCATTTGAGCCGTTTCGTATCAGCTAGATCTTCTAGCATCAATGTTGAGTATACACGATAATTTCCATGTTTCGATGCTCAAGAAGCATTTACGCGACGAGGAGCAGTAGCGAGTATTGTATGCACTGGAGATTGAGCTTCATGATGATTTGACCACCATTGAGATCCCAGTTCGTATTCTTACCAAGGAGGACAAAAGACTTAGAAACAAAGTGATACCTTTAGTTAAAGTTCAATGGAACCAGAAAAGAGCTGAGGAAACTTCTTGGGAGTGTGAATAGCGTTGCGACTACCCGCACCTGTTTGAGTAGGTAAAATGATTGATTATAAATTGCTTGTGTTTATGATTATTTTTTATAGTCATATTTATATTTAACGCTGGAAGGGGGTATTAACACTTAGCTCCTAATCATTCAAAATACATGGTATAAATATGGAGGGTTCCTTGTTTGTATTTTTCACCCGACGTACTAGTTCCGTTTAGTTAGAAGTTAAGTGGGAGTATTTGCATTCTAGATTATTAATTGTAAATATCGCTTATGTTTCATATTAGGGGATTAATGATACGAGATGTGTACGGAAGGATTTCCTTGTCTGGATTATCCTCTCATCATGCTTTTCTCATATTATTAATCTCTAAGATACTATTGCAGAATTTCAAGGACGAAATTCTTTTAGGTTGGGGGGGGGGGGGGGGGTGAATGTAAAACCTCGTGAATTTTGGAAAATAGTATGAATTGTATTGATAAATGAGCTCTAATTATGATGAATATTATTTATGGATGAATAATTATGCTAACAATTGATTTGAGATTAATTAAGAGTATATATGAGGGTATACAAAGGTTAAACATGCACAAAGAAGAACTCTGGAAAAATAACCAGTTAAGAGTATATCTATATTACACAATGATACTGTTTGAATCTAAAAAAATTCAAAAGTCAAAAGTTGTAGGTATCTTCAAGAGCTTTCCAACGCATCTTAAATAACCTCATTCTGAGGTCAGATGTGAAAGTTACAGCCACAATACCGAAGACTATTTTTCTAGTCTGACTGAGTTTCCTGTTTCGGGTTTGGACTGTTTTGTTTCGGGTTTGCAATTATATATATACATGTTTACACACGAAAAATATATCTTTTTATCAGTATTCCAAATCCTAGCAGTCTCTCTTCCTCTCTTTCAAACCCTAATCATAATTTGTGAGATTTGGGAGAGTTCTTGAGGCATTTGTCGAGAGGAAGGCGGGACTTTGCGACTTTGGTGAAGAGGAATTTTGCTCACACGTGTTCAAGAGTTCAACACGATGTTTGAGGCAAGATCATCTTTCTCCAAACCTTTTCCTGTAGTTAATTCATGATTTAAGATGTTTAATTGATGAATCTCATGTTAAAGCTTAACCTGATATTTTTTAAAATCTTAGTTTATGATGTTAATCTTTAAACTAATGTGAAATTTTATAGATTTAGTTACTGTTTATATTAGTTGATGATCATGATCATTATGATTGCTTTTTTTTTCATTTTAATCATGTTTAAACCCTAGTTTAACAATTAATTGATTTTTTTGTTAATTTAAGATGTGTAAACTCTAGGTGATACTTAAGTGATGTGAATGGTTTAAATTATTTTATATATGTTCAATGATTAGTTCCAATCATGCTTAGTTAATCATGTTGATAATTTATATTTTATTTGAGAAATTTTGGTTAATTGAGATGCTAAACCCTAACTACATTAATTCAAGAGTTTAAATCATGTTGAGTTAATCCATGTTAAGTAAATATTTAAGTTTAAATGTTGTTATATGCCTCATGTTAATAAAATTAAGTTTTTGAATAAAGTTATAAAAATACAAACGCCAAAGCCTGATCTATGAAGATCTTCTCTGGCCGGTCGACTGACCAAGGCTAGTCGGCCGATCGGTGAGACCCTGTGAGTGCACTTTGTGCACATTTGCGTTCGGTTGACCGACGCCCTAGAGGCGGTCGACCGATCTGTGTTCTCTTTTGTTTGAAGTATTATTTTTTACACCTTTTGTTTTCTAATGTGGGGTTCGAGGTGCACAATGATGCACGTACAATCATGAGTGTACATATATAGTATCCTAGCACACACATGGGTATCCCGAAAAGGATTAATACAATTATTATTTCGATTACACGGGAGATATAAGTTATTTAAACATTATATACTTGTATGGATATCGTTGATGAGCACTGCTCAGTACTACTTGGGATAGTGCATCGATATACCATTAGTATAGGCCATTGAGTCGCGTTTTAGGATGCTTGATCTAGTAGTCCGTCCCGCACGTAGATACGATGAGGCTTGTGAGCCATATACCTATGATGCCTGATTTGGTAGTCCGTCCCGCACGTTGATGCGATGAGACTAATGAGCCGTATACACTATTAGGATGCCGATTTGGTAGTCCGTTCCACATGATAGTACGATGAATTATAAACTTGGCAAGGATTTGAATTGTGATAATTATATGATAGCCTGAGTTTTGGTGGATGCTATTTATGAACATGACTCATCGCTGAGTTATATATGACCGATGTACTTTACTCTTGTAAGTACGAGGGATTATATGTTATTGTTTATATTATCTTCCAAGGGATAATGGAAGATATTTTTGGTCCGATATTGTGATGACTTTACTTCCTTGTATTGTTTTCCTTTATTCCTAGTTTAGAATTGATAATTAACGATTCACAATTTGAGACATATGATATATACATGAGGGTTTTCTTATTTGGATTATTTCGCTCGACGTACCAGTCTCATGTTGTGAGTTTCTAATTATTGATTCTATTTTAGATTGTTTTTCTAATTATTGATTCTATTTTAGATTGTTTATTCTTAGTCCGGTATTGATATTTAGTTATCTACAATTTGAGACATATGGTATATACATGAGGATTTTCTTGTTTGGGTTATTTCGCTCGACGTACTACGTCTCGTGTTGCAGGTTTCTAAATATTAATTCTTTTTAGATACATGAAAATGATCTAGGTAGACTATACTTAATAGATAAAGCCTCCATCGCATCTAGTAGCCCTTCCCTTGGAGGCGGATGAAGATGATCTTGTTGTAGCGCTCCTGACGCTCTTATTGTTTCTCTTTTTATTTTTCAATTCCTTTCAGGCAGCAACTCAGGTTCCAGAGACCTGCAGGATGATGGACTTCTAGCATTGTCGCCATCACATATTTTTAGTAGATGAAACTCCACCATACTTGATATTTTCTTTCGGACATTTAGAGTTTTTGTATTTCATCTTGTAAAGACTGTGTGTCTTAGTTTTTTTTTTGAGTTGACTCATATTAAGATACTTCACATTTATTTCAGACTTCAGTTGTATTCAATTTTTTCAGTTGAGACATGATATATATATTAGATATCTCTTTCTACATCATGTCTATTGTATTTATTTTCCTTATTTTGCCTGTTTTGTACCTACACTTGTGTTTGATTCCACTAGAGAGATATTACTGTGATGGTGAAACGTGTTGTTGCATAGTGTGGATGCATGACAAGTTTGACATCTCTGAGTCCACCTTGAACTACAACCATGTGTGAAAACAGATGCGTCACAACTAATGACAAGACCATTGGTCGTTCTTTGTTTTGGACTTCTTCCTTACCGAACTCAACCCGAAGACGTCCTTCGACGCTATCCGGGCTCATTTGAGGTGCTTGCCTTGAAGGATGAGTCGGCTAGTTATAGCTTAAGCTTGACTTGGGCATGTTAGCTATCTGTTTTGTCCTACTAAGCTTGGCAGCGGCCAGTTGAAGAACGTGATAATTTTTGGCTATAACATAGCCATTTATCTTGGCTGGTCCCATGCATTTTTCGACTAAAGAAGTATTATTCACTTTTATAAGTTTTCTAAACTATTGCCTATTGTTAATGATTTTTAGCATATAATTCTAAGGAATATTCTCTATCCAAATATTTGGCTAAAAAATTCTCTTACTTTATTTACTTAATATTTTTTTATAATTTATTGAATGATTTACTCTTACTAAATTTGTTCTTAAAATAAAAATAAAAAAAATTTACCGAGGAGAGTACTTTTAGATCGAACTAACGGCTTATCGGGTTTCTCACTGACGGGTAATATTTGCAGTTACTTACCCGTTCTGAACGTTTCACGTTCCAAAATTGTCCTCGTCTCTAACAGGCAAAATCCCTCATTTTTCGGAAGGAAGAAGAAACCCTAACAACGAGGCATGGCGATTGCGAGGACTGGAGTTTTCGTTGACGATTATTTGGAGTGTACAATCCCAATTCCTTATCAATTTCTCTATTTTGTATATTTTTTTCGATTTTTTTCTTATTTTTTATTGATTTATTTTCATTTGAGGTTCGAAGATTCTAGCACTTTGGCAGCAGAGCTCCAGAGGCATCTCACCACCATGAGAGAGCTTGATGAGAGAGCTCTTGGTATGTTCTCATTGTTCCCAAGTTGCCCCACTTTAGCTTCACATTGAGTAACAAAAGATTTTAACTTAGAATACCCAGGTGATGAATTTCCTTTAATTCGTAATATTATTGTTTTCTTGCATATTAATATATTTAATGCAATTAATGTTTATGTAAAGTCTAAATTAATGTGAAATTTAGCTAGTAAAATCGATTGGTCTTTTGGTTTCACTGCCTGTATGTTAGTTTTGTTGAAGTGAGAATCATCTCACAGTAGCTGTGAGTTGTAGGAGTGTAAAAGACTATGGAAAACTGCGAAAGAACGTGAACTCTCTAAGTATGCCTTCTTTATGTGCAAGTATTTCGCATCATGATTCCCTTAACCAATCAACTCTAGCATATTGCATGAAACACAAGACATAACATCCTCACTACAAATCACCTACTTTTCTTATGAACATTTTCTCCTCAAGGTCAAGGTCTGTTAAGTTGGCAATGGGAAGAAAAGTTGTATCCTGTGCATTTTTCATGTTAGGAGTATTTTGTTTATTTACTATAATCATCATGCATAATTCCTCAAATCATTTAACACTCTAATCCTATCTCATGTCAATAGGCTGAACCAACTGACCCTACCCGCTGTATATTTTTCATATTAGGAGGATTTAGTTTATTTACTATAATCAGCGCCGTAGTTGCATGGAACCGGGTTCGTTCCGGTTCACGGGACGGGTACGAGTGCGTGGTACGCCGCTTATTAGGAATCGGGTACGAGGGGGGTAGGTTTATACGGTCTGCTAGGGTACATGGTATGCTTTAGGTTTGATTCTTAAATGTAGGAAGTTGAGGTTTTGCAAGAGTAAAATTAAAAAAATATGCTAGTTGATATCAGTAACGGTAAAAAAAATCTTAAGAAGCTTGTTGCAATAAGGTATGCATACTTTATGTGCTTAATTTCTCGCAGTTTTTGTTGTTTATGCTTTTAAAAAGAGTTTTTTCCCCTAAAATTTTAACCGGTTTGAATTCTAAATTGGGTTACTAGAGTTGGTGAATCGGGTCGTGTTCCATGCGAATCAGGGACGATTGAATCCGGGATGTGGTTCGCTATAGCGTCCCAAGTTCCCAACTTCTATGATTAGCGCGCATAATTCATCAATCAATTCACACTAATGCTATCATGTCGATAGGCTGAAGCAACTGACCTTACATGAATATGAATGCAATTTATCCTGATTCTCATTAAAGCTTAGTTTCCTTTGTTAGTAGTTATTTATTTATTTATTAACTTCTAACTCAGGATTAATCAACCAGACAAGAGATCAAACAAAGTACTGTTTGGGGATACCTTATCATAACTCAAAGAAAGCTATCCTTGAAGATGACGAGGAGGCATTTGAGAAGATTAAAAAGGAAATTGAAGCTAACCAGGATAGTGCATTGAGTCTTTGCACTGAGAAGGTTCTTCTTGCTCGGCAAGCTTATGATCTTGTAAGTACTCCTTTATGCTTGTGTATCACTATTTCTTATAACTGATTTCTTAAAATGGTATGAGTTATAAATCTTTTCCATGAGATTAAATTTTATAGTTGTTCATCCTGTTCTACCAGCAATATTATGATGTTCTATTCACGCAACATTCTATTTCACTTTGGTCAAGCTCTTTAATAACCATGCCTAATGGGGTGGTGATGGTGCATTGTCACATTCCTCTTTGATGTCTAAAGAGCATTTTATATGTATTTGTGAATGATTATGTTGAAGATATTCTGTGCTGGTAATGGATACTTTTTTATTGAATGAAAACTGGTACTTAGTGTAACATCATTAAGATGTGAGACTGATAAAAGTAATTTTTTTTGTTGTAGTCTAGGGACATCTGCTTATTGATTTGATGGCATGTTGTTAAAACCAATAGGTTCCTCTGAGGCTAATATTTGATTAGTAAATTCTTGTTTGGAGCAATTCATTGATGTTGACTACAATTTGACTGTTTTTCATTCCAAACATAGTTGAGCGGTAGTTGAAGCAAGTTTAACATCTCACACTGGTATGTAGAGATATTTTGCCATTTATTTTCATTGTTCTGACTGAGGTTCCCATCATCTCATCATCTTTAGTTCCTCAGGTAGAGTAGTATCCTTACTGACTAAATCTTCAAGGTCCTGACTCCTGAGATCTGTAACTGTTATGAAGCCACAGTAAATGTAATTTTGATTACACCACCTAAATAAATGTAGCATTTTTTGTGCTTTTAGCTTTTTGATGATATGAATCACCCAATCAAATCAGGTTGGTTAAAATGGAGAAATGCTTATGGAGCCTGATGGGACCTTAGAAGGCCTCTATGAGATTGAAGGGAAATTTTATTGGACAACTATAAATGTTTTATGGGTAAGAATGTTGGCCAATTAAAAAACATGTAAAATGGGAGTGAAAGGATAAGAAATGATTACATTCCTAAGAAGTTAGAGTTGCTTCTGTTGATATTAGAATGAGACATAATCAACTGAGATGGTTTGATCGTGTACAACGGAGGCTACTAAATGCTGTAGTGAGGAAATATGATCTAGCGATAGGATTTTGTTGTAAGTCCTTGAGAAGGATATGTCAATTAACTTAGCGGAAGATATGATTTATATTAGACCTCAATGGAAGAGTAGGATTCATATAGCCCATCCTGAAAACTTGGGATAAACTACCTCGAAGAGTACTTGATTCTGAAAATCTCTTTAACTTAACTGAGAAGAGTACCTGGAAGCTGCATCCTCCCTTGGTGATGAACAAGATAAAAGCCTTGAGTTAGTTGTTATATATTCTTACTTTTTGGAGAGCAAAATTATTCATAATAAGCAAACAACTCAAGGACAACGACATTATAACACTTTAAGTTAGGTAAAAGAAAACTAGTACATTCAATCTGTACTGACCTTGGTCCAGTTTTCCTATAATATTCATTAGAATGTACAAGAACTCAATGCTGAACCTGAAACCCCTATTTTGTAAAACTTTAGAATCTTATTATATTGATATTCATTCTTTCCTTTATGCAGATAGAAAGTCATGTGAAGCGGCTCGATGAGGACCTCAACCAGTTTGCAGAAGATTTAAAGCAAGGTAGTACGAGGAGTATGCAGTTATCTATTATGTTATACATGAAATCCACAATCTATTTCAACTGTCACGGCCATGTACATCATAATTACCTGAACATATACCCATCATCCATTTATTTTGGATTTGCATAGTTAATGCTACCATAGTCAACTTGATAGCCTGTGTTTTAATTTTAACTGGAAACATATCCAATTTTTCTGAAAACTTATTCTGTTAGTTTCAGCTACAGATATAATACCTTTTCAGTTTCCTCAGCAACAGAATGCTTTTCCTTAGATATTTTCCTCTCGATGCTGGAGTTCTTAAGCTAACTTGGATAAAATATTACTTCTATAGAGGGAAAAATACCTCCAGATGAGCCAGCTATCCTTCCTCCAATGCCTATAATCATCAGGGAGGAGAAAAGGAAACCATCGGGTTATATAACTCCTCAACCAAAGAGGTTCAGAGAAAGGGATTGGGATAGGGAGAGGGATATGGATCTTGAGCTGATGCCTCCTCCAAAAAGCCACAAGAAAATTATCCCTGTCTCTGTTGATGTAGATCAACCTATTGATCCTAATGAACCAACATACTGTGTTTGCCATCAGGTCCGTTCGTCATCACTGGAACTTACAATTTAATTTCTAATGTTCACATACTTCTTTTCTAATCCCTGGGTCCACAATGCGAGCTAACTTGAAATTTTTAAACTGTCTCTCTACTTGCAGGTGTCTTTTGGGGACATGATTGCTTGTGACAATGAGAATGTGAGTTTTTCGTTCTTATTTGTTCTTTTTCATCAGTTTTGCCTTTCCCGTTTGCCTCAAAGCATACAATTTTCTTGTTATAAAGCATAACTGCATCTTTTATATATATTTGATGCAAATTTCCAGAAATATTTGTTGTAGAAAGTGTTCTTTTACTAAAATTTACATATTTTTTGCTTTATAAGTCATACTCATCCACGTCTGATCTTGATTTTCGTTTCTTATACCAGTGTTTCCAACTTCACTTACACATTTGCACCTAGATTTTCTGTATGTTACCCCTTACTTTTTTTTATAGCACTTTCATAGCACAGACCAGAGTTTCTCCGATCAAAACCCCTGTAGTGAGATTGGCTTATTCAGAAACCTACAGTAAACTTGTCTCACTTTTCTCTCTGATGAGAAGTGTAATACCTTGATTGAATGTGATTCACTCTAATACTCTTTATGGATTTATAACACTTCATACTATTCTCACAGCGACTTGCTCACTGCTTGTTCATAAGGCTTGTGTGATACTCTTGAGTTATATGATCACTTCTCATATGAGTTGGTTCAATCTTGTTAAATACAGTGCTAATCAGCTCTCCTAGATATTTTTACCTTTCAGAATTTTCTTCCCTCAAACACTAACCTGGAGTAGACACAAATCTTCTTAAACTCTACCAGATCTTTAACACTATATTATCGCAAATAAAGAAATGCCAAGAAATGCTTTGAATCTTTATTATTCTCCCTAGCTGTAGGTTCAGCTGCAGTTACAAAGATTCATTTTCCATCCTTAGCTCCATATTGCATAGTAGAGAATTTTATTGCATCTATCTTCATTTAATGCTTCCAATTTAGGGAATTTAATACCTTTTGGATTGACATAACTTATAAATCAATGGTCGACAGTGTGAAGGAGGGGAATGGTTCCACTATTCATGTGTCGGGCTCACCCCAGAGACGAGATTCAAAGGCAAGTGGTTCTGTCCAACTTGCAGGCAACAGCAATAAATTGAGCCATATCAGGGTTACCATCAAACCAGTCATGGGCACTTTGCTAATAGGAGACTCTGGGAAATGGCTGGGCCCTGTGTTCATCAAATTACTTGCACCGGCAACCGCAAGAATCTCTTTGTAATGCTTAACAATTTCAGCAGAAGGAATTCTTACTGCTAATGTATAACAAGTTGAATATCCTGTAAAATTAGAAAATCCTCGTCGACTGAATTTATATCTGTTCTTTAAGTTGCTTGTATATTTTGATATGTTGTTAGAGCTTTTGTGACTTCAGGTTCAATCTTGCAGGTTTCTTGTACTTCGTTAAACTTGAACGAAAGCATCATTAATCAATTGAATAAGTGAGTTAAGTACTTCAAATTCTAATAGATTTCTTTAATTTAAACTATGACTCTATGAACATGAATTTAGCCAGTTCTGAAGAAGTAAAGCTAGTATAAATTTAATCCTGTCTTCAGCCATTGTGCAACTGTGCAAGTGTTTGATTAGACTATGAACTTTTGCTGTCAGTGACCGGTTTACTACCGAAGTTAATTACTTTCCCTAGTAAATATCAGCTACTAGGCTATTAGCAAAGTCTTTGGATGTTAACAAATGACAACTTATCTTACGAGGGTTTCTTCATTTCTCATTGACGGTCTATTCTAATTTCTAACCCTAGCAGAGAGTAAAATAAAGTTATCTCATGCGGTTATTTTTTAAAAAGTCATGTACATTCTACCAGAGTTTAAATATTTCAAAAAGGCTAAAATACCTAATTGATATTTTTATTTGACCCTCGTTGCCACTTTGGTATTTTTAATAACTCCAAGGACAACAAGTTATTTAATACGGACTTTTGAGTCAATAAGGCCCATTAATGTCATCGTTGGCGAAAAAACGGACGTGAAGGATCATGTGGAGGTTATATGATGAAATTTGATTCATTTTAATGTTGATGAGGTTTTTGCAACTGGGGGTACCTGACTAATTTAGGGTTAGTTAAAAAACCCATCTTCAAAAGAAATATGTCAATTATCACTGTCACATCACCAGCTTATTACATTATAATTTCATCACATGACCTTCGAGTGACACCTCGCGTGCCTTTTTTCACCGGTGACAACGATAACGGGTTTTATTGACACAAAGATCCATATTAAATGCACTGTTATCGCCAAATTTTTTAAAAAGACTAAATTGGAAAAGAGGGTTTAGTAAAAATACCAATTTGGTAATTTAGCCATTTCATAAAATAAAACACAGAAAATGTAGATAATGACCTATCATGAAAAGAAAAAGAGTTGCTGGAGTAATGTGTGAAGAAGCCCAAACTTTTTCGAGAGAGGACAGCGGGGTCATTTTGTGAAAAGAATTCAAATTTAAAAGGTACCCTCGGTTTCCTCTCTGGTCCTTGGAGATTGGTCTGAGATTTATTTTTGCCTCTAAAATAGCAAATACCTTATCCTTTTTAAAACCCTACCAAAATCTTCCAGCTGCTCAAAGCTCCTCCATTTTCAAGATCCGCAGGAATTTTTTTAGTTGACGAGAACGGAGATTTGAGCTTTTCAGTCCATCAAGGGTTCGTACTATCAAGTTTTTTATTTTATTTTTTGAACATTTGATGATGAATGTATTATAAGCTAGTTTCCAGTTGTCAATTTTGTTATATTTCTATCTGTATCCGAGATCTGAGCTGATAAGATGCTGAAAGGGCAAATTTTTGTATGCGTTTTGTTAAAAAAAAAAAAATCCTTTTGTTAGTCGAAAACAGGGTTGTTTGATGGCGACCAATGCCCACATGCGTTGCTTCATAGGAGATTCTGGGTCGCTGAAAGATCTGTTCTTTATTGTTATTTTTCCAAGAACAAGTTCTTCAAACTCTGAAGAAGTTGTCTTTTTCCCGGGTTCTTTTTTAAAGGACGTGAATTTTACCTTCTTTTCGCGTAATTCCAGCATTTCCAGTGAAATTTGAGCGATGCCCATTAGATCGTTGGTCCTGTTTTATTGATTCTCACGAGCATTAACATTTGTATTGAAGATTGGAGATGACGCAAGAAAAGAAATAAGCCGGCTGATTGATAATTAAAAGTGTTTGTGTTTGAAAGCATTTTGCTCCTGCTTCTCACATACCATTCTATTTTAGAGGGGGAAAAAAAGTCTAACATGATACGGATTAGTTCTCTTGCTCATCGTGAGTGTAATTCTTGAAAGATAATCCTACCGACAGCTTTTTAATATATTTTTCCTTTAGTCCAACGTTATCTCTATAACTTGGTCGCTTATTGCATTCTTTTTTGTCAGCTTAAAACACTGGTAAGGGATGTGTCATAATCTCAATATTTTTGGCTGATACCATAGTGTTTACCCTTTTGTAGCCTTCTCTCTTGAGGTTCCTCCATGGGTAGAAGTCTTAGCCCGATCGTCCAGAGAGAACTAGAAAATCTTGATAAAGATGCTGAAAGCCGAAGATCAGCCATGAAAACCCTAAAGTCTTATGCGAAAGATTTGGACTCCAAGGCCATACCCCTGTTTCTCGCCCAAGTTTCAGAAACAAAGGGGCCCAACTCATCCTCAGGAGAGTGCACTATCTCATTATACGAGGTCTTGGCTAGAGTTCATGGCCGCAATATTGTACCACAGATCGACAACATCATGACCACCATTGTTCGAACCTTATCTTCGAGCGCAGGATCCTTCCCTATTCATCAAGCTTGCTCTAAAGTAGTCCCTGCCATGGCCAGATATGGAATTGACCCTTCTACCCCTGATATTGAGAAGGCGAGGATAATTGCTTCCCTTTGCAAGCCTCTTTCAGATGTCTTAATGGGCTCCCAAGACAGTCTTGCCTCAGGATCTGCCCTGTGTCTCAAGGCTCTCATAGAGTCGAACAATTGGAAATTTGCTTCAGATGATATCATAAATGAGGTCTGCTTGAAAGTTGCAGGGGCTTTAGAGGAGAAAGCAACACAGACTAATTCTCACATGGGAGTTGTAATGGCTTTGGCAAAGCACAATGTTTTTACAGTTGAGGCTTATGCAAGGTCTCTCATAAGGTCTGGCTTGCAAATTCTGGATGCTGGCGTCTCAGAGAACAATTCTCAAAAGCGGTTCTCGGCCATTCAAATGATCAATTTTTTGATGAAGTGTGTTGATTCTAGAAGCATAGTGTCAGAATTGGCTAAAGTAATTGATATCATGGAGAAGTGTCAAGCTGATCATATGCCTTATGTTAGAGGAGCAGCCTTTGAGGCCTTGCAGACTGCCAAATTTATAACTTCACAGAGAGGACCCAAGCATGAAATCTCCTCGAGCCCAATCTCTTGCTCCCACTTCTACATCAGAAATAGCAAGAGCCCAAGGGGTAGAAGAGATAATAATGTGACTGAATTTGCTTCTCCTGAGTCACAAACTGTTGATTCCTGTATCACATATGATGCTTTTACTGACTCACCGTTGTCAACTGCGCAATCTTCCTGTAATTTCGAGTGCAGTAAACGAGCTAGTAGAAGACTTTGGAATAATGATTTAGGGGGTGTCGATGTTTCCTTGAAGGATGGATTGTTCCTCAAAGCTTGCTCAGCTTGTGAGGATTCAGATTTCAACGGTGAGCTGAACACAGATAAAGTATATTTGGAGTCATTCTCAGGATTTGTGCATGCTCGACCAACAAGCAGATCATCACGAGAAAATACCCCTAGTCCTCAGGTGTGTAATATTAGATTAATTCCATTATATTTGTTAATTAAGAAAGTCTAATAAAAAAACTAAGGGTTATTTGTGCATGAATGCCTCAAAGTTTACAAACTGCAATACCCCAAAGTTTTAATTTGCCCCAAAAATATCCCAAAATTCAACAAATTTTAACTTTGATCCTTCATTTTTCCTAAAGTTACCTCAAAGTTCAACAAAAATTAAATTTAATACCTCAAACTTTATTTTTTTGGGTTGAAGTTTGGTTAAATTGAAATTTTCCTTAAACTTTAGGGTATCATAAGTTAAATTGTGTTAAACTTTGGGGTATGTTTTTCGGGCAAATAAAATTTTGGGGTATCAAAGATAAAACTGAGCTAAACTTTGGGGTATTTTTGTGCCAACAAGAACTTTGGGGTGTCAAGTTGAAAACAGAGTAAACTTTGTGAGTTTTAAGTGCAAATAACCCAAAAGAACTAAGTCTAAATTTACTAAATTGCGTTCATTATGCAGAGGTCACGCACACAACTTACAATAGATGATATAAAGATTTTCGAAACCCCAAGGAAACTTGTCAGGTCTCTTCAGAATTCCACTGGCTGCAATTCCCCATGCTCTCAGAAGCAAGATATTGAAATAAAAATGAAACCAACTTCATATGAAGTGAAAAGGAATCCAAACAATGTTGAGGATGAAAGAAATAAAGACAAGAAAATAACTCCAGTGGAAGATGGAGAAGCAAATGATAGCACTGAATCTGTCTCATCCAGTAATGATCTCCCTCAAGGTAGTGCTACTGAAGTTCTTGAAGGATGTGAAGTTAAGGCTCAAGTTCAAAAGGAGATTAAGAAGAAGACTCGTCATGGGAAAGCTGCTGTTTGTTTTTTCTTGGGGCTTTTGTTTATTTTTCTTGGCATGCTTTTGTCAGCTATGAGGCTTGACAGTGACGAGGTTTTTTACGATGTCGTTCCAACTTAAATCTGCTTGGGAGTATTTCTTCATCGCGGTAAGGTCTTGTTCTTTAAGTTGTAAGTTAAAACCACGAAACTTTACGTGAGATTTCTATGTAATGCAAACGAATTGAGTGCATTTCTTGTGCACATGTTATGTCAGTAGCAATTGTGTCATTCTGAAGCTAGAATCTAATATTTATCCTGATATTTCTGCGTAACACCCAAATATTTGTCCATGCAATTGTCAAGATGCCTTTCGAAGTTTAATCATTGTTAATAAAATCTTGCTATTTAAAAGAAGAAAAAAGTAGGTTAGAAATGTCATAAAACTACTATATTCAACATAGCAGATGGGCCTATAAAGATATAATCATATTTATTGTCATCGTTGTTGCTGTTGTGTCTTGTTCTAAATATTATCAATGCCAACAAAGGAGCTCATTATAACTTCAGGATGGTTTCATTAACTATATACTGTAAGCTTCAGACAGGAGTTCATACACTACAGGTCATGGT
>BQKN01001072.1:163957-190880 GCA_022839385.1 Asparagus kiusianus | reverse complement strand
TGTTAACAATGCAAGTTTTTAATGTTGAATCTAAGGTGGATATTCTACTTCTAACTTGATTCAACTCATCATTTTTCACATAAGCATTGTTATTAGAAGTAGAACATGCATGATCAATTTTGAAAGAAATAAGCTCTTTTCTAATGTTATCAACTTCTAATATAGCATTGTTCTTAGCATGAGATAGGCTAGAAATGGATGAGGTCAATTTTTCATTTTCCAAATTTAATAAGTCATTGTTTTCTTTAAGCACAATATCTTCTTTTGCAATGATATCAAATTTGGAACCTAGCAACTCATGATCGGATTTTAAATTAACATGTTTGCTTTTCAAATCTATAAAATTATTATGCAACTTAGTATAGGCATGCATTAATCTATCATATGCACAAGCGAGTTCATTGATGGATATATCACTATCGGATTCCGAATCGCTTACCACACTAGGGCTATCGCCTAGTGGCCGTGTGCATGATGATGCTCCACACTCACTTGAAGAACAATCCTCCAAACTACGTCGGATTTCCTCCAAGTTGCCTTGATGTGCTTCTAAGAATTTCCATAAATTGTAAGCACTATCAAAATGAACAAATTTGTTAGAAAAGGATGAGTCAAAAGCATTAAGCAAAAATTCTAACAAAAGCTTGTTCATTGAAAACATTTTCTCATCATGATTGCTCCACTTGGATTTCTCCAATGTGGGCACAGTATAAGCACAATTAATAACTTCCCATAAGTTAATATTTCTAGATCCAACAAATATTTTAAATTTAGAGCACCATTGAGTATAAGGGAAATTTCTAAATTTTGGAGCAACATTTGAAACATAGCCTAAACGAAACATATTCATATTCATGATATATATATGAAAATATGCAAGCAAGACAAAAGAAATCATAACTAGATTAGCACAAATAAGATAACTTGGATCTTTAACTCAAGGTGGTTAGACCTTAAATCAAAGAGCACCAAGCTCTGATACCAATTGTATATTGCTTCACTCCACATTTCCGCCAACCTCCGTTTGATATCGTCGTTAAAGCGCTATTCCATCCATCCTCCAACAACGTTGTTTGTCTACAATAGATAGGAAAACACGAATGCTAGACAAACAATATTAGTGGTAAATTGTTTGTTAAACATCATCAAAATAAGAAGGTCAACATACATTACTCCTCAAAACATTTATTATTTGCCTGTAATGAACTGCTACTATTTACTACTTCTTATTACTTCTTCTTTGTTGTGTTTGGACTCTTGAGATGCCATAATCATCATGTTATATTAGAATCTCTCTTGACTAATGTTTAGAATAATCTTAGAAAATTTTCATGGTAGGATTTGACCTCTGCGTTTGCGAGTCTAACTCCTTGTTCAGAATTTAGAAATGCAAGGTTGAGCTCTGCGTTTAAAAGACTAAAATGCAGTTGTGAGACCTACGTTCAGGAAGGCTAAAAGCCTTATCCTTTAATGCTGGGAATGCGTTCCATGTCATTGGGACTCTATCCTAGAATCCCGCGCCTCATTAATAGCTTGAATACTATTATGAATAGACCCCTTGGGGTAATCTTTTAAGAGTTTCTTAACTCTTCTTCTTCTTTATTAGCTTTTTGAATGAGAGTTTTTTTCTTTTTTTTGAAATTTTTGACAATCTTTATTCGTAATGGCTTCAAGAGGAACAAGCTCTCGCCTGAACCAGGCTGAATCAACCTCTTCAACTCCATTGATAATGGAAGCGGGTAGTGCTCCTGACACCATAAGTGTGTCGTTGCCATCGTCGTATGGATTCGTTTACTCTGGTAAGCAATGACTCACATAACTTGTCTCGACAAATTTCTTTAACCCTGGATGGGTTCTTCATCAAGGACGATAATGATGATAGTTCGTCTTCTTTTGAATGAAACACAGGTTTAACTTTTGTGTTTAAGATTAGTAACACGGGTCTTGTCTTCTGTGTTTCAGATTAATAACGTAGTTCTTGACCCATGCATTTCAGATTGAGAATGCTAGTTCTGACCTTTGCGTTTCAGATCAATCCATTAGACTTGTATTAATAACTTGATTTAGCCACTAATTCCCTCTTTTATTTTGTTTAGCAGTTCTAGAGCAATCATCTAGAAAGAGGCCTTTTACTGTCAAAGAAGCAGACCGCTATGAAGTGAACACTCGCATGAGGAGACGTGCAAGGTCCGAACTTGCCAACATTTCTAAAAGTAAGGAGAAGGAAGAACCTCTTTCGGCATTTGCTTGCAAATCCCTTCGCATGTTCATCCAAAACATAGTTTCTTGGACTCAACAAGTGTAGGGGGTAGATGGAGGCCATCCATTGGTGATGAAGGATCAGTCCCCTAGATCTAGCCCATTGCTATGGTCGTCTCGGGTCAACAATTTATTTCTCTGGACTCCAGCTCTATGCAAGGTCTCATCCAACGGTTGGAGAATGCTATGAAACAAGCAATCTCCATTGTTAGCATTAGATGGGGAACCTTCATGGCGTTTGATGCCTACATAGTAGATAGTCTGAAGGTAATTCAACGTACTGGTGGTGATCAATTAGTCAGGCGAAGCGAACAAAAACTTATTTGTTTGGAGGAATTCATACATTGCATGGAGGTGCTAATGTCTTCTGATGGGACTAAAGAGGTGGAGAACCTCATGTCCCAAGTCTTGACTAAGAAGATGCGCGAGAGCGAAGAGCGCGAGAGGAGTATATTGGAGCAAGAGTTTGTCCTCAAACATGTGCATACTCGGCAATGTCTATTGTAGGCTGAGATCGATTCTTCTACTTCTAACATCGCGTAGTTGCTCAATCAGCAATGCCTAGCGCTGGCTGAGATTGATGCTTCTGCTCCTTTCTTCACTCAACTAAAAGCTCAACTCATCGAGGAAGAGTCAATCCTAGAGGGTATGCGGCTTGAGATTATAAACATTAGTGATGTTATTAAGAGGGAAAGGCAAACCCTACAAGCGATGCACAAAGAAGCGGCAGCCGCTGATGCATTTTCTGAAGCTAAAATCCTTAAGGAAATGGAAGAATATGTTCGGGTGAACCGGGTGAAAGAGTTAGCTTCTGTCAAGGCTGAACTTGCTTCCTTTAGCCTACTGACTGAGCTCGATGGACCATGCTTTTGTACAGTCAGAACTTCTCTTTTGAATGAAATTACGCTTTTGTTATTCCATTGTCATTCCTTAATAACTTGCGTATTTTTCCTTGTTGTTGGCTAACACTTGGGATTTTTGGCAAACCCCCAACTATCAACGTATTTGACTGCACTGTTTGATATAACAATCTAGCAAAATTTGGAAATTCTCTTTATTATTGCTAGAATAATTCTAGATAATTTTGATCGTCAGAGGTGTAATGTTAACTTGATGACATACAAGCTAGGGAATGTTTAACACGATTTATTACTCTCTTATTCAATTGATTTATGAGTAATCAACCCCTAGTCTAAACAAAATCGATTTCTAATCTTAGGTTTTGCCGGGGAAAATAAACATGATTTGTTACTCTCTTATTCAACAAAACGCGAATACCCAACCCCAGCCTAAAGAAAGTTGATTCATTATCTCAGACTTCACTGGGGATTGGGAGGAGGGGACTTCATAGCTTACAGGTAATATTTCTTAAGATTTTTTCCATTAATAGGCATCATGAGTTTGTCGCCTTTCTGGTTGATGAGACGGTATGCTCCATTCGAATAAACTTATTCCATTATGAAGGGTCCTTCCCACTTAAGATTAAACTCACCCTTAGTCTTGTGCGTCATCACCATAGATTGTCTGACAGCTAAGACCAAATCGCCCTTCTTGAAGATTCGCTCTTTGACCTTCTTGTTGTAAGCCTTGGAGATTCGAGCTTGATACAACTCAATCTGTTGCTGGGCCTAAAGTCGCCTGTCGTCTAATACTTCAAGTTCTTGAAGACGCAATCGATATTGTTCTTCATCTGTCATCCCGGTCGCAAGGGTGACTCTTAGAGACGAGATCTAGATTTTTAATAGTAATATGGCTTCACAGCCATACACCAAAGAGAATGTGGTGGCTTTCGTAGTGGTCTTCACTATTGTGCGATAGGCACATAAACATTCACCAAGCTTTTTATCCCAATCACGTCTACTCTTGGAGACGAACTTCTTGAGGAGCTTCACGATGGTTTTGTTGAATGCTTCTGTGAGGCCATTGGCTGGTGGGTAGTATGCCGTTGATACGACACTTTAGATTCTAAACTTGTCACAAAATCTCTAAAAACCATGACTAACGAACTGCGTTCCATTGTCATAGACTATGTGCCTTGATACCTCGAAGTGGTAGATTACATGGTGTTTGATGAACTTGATCACGTCTGAAGCTTTGACTTCTTTTAGCGGAATTGCCTCGACGCACTTGGAAAAGTAATCGATCACTGCCAAGATGAACTGATATCCTTTGGTCATTGGCACAGTGATGGGTCTAACAATATCCATTCCCCACATCTCAAATGGCTAAGATGTCGATGTTGGGTGCAGGCTTCCTGGTGCCTGATGAATGAAGTCACTGTGGATTTGGCATGCGTGACAATGTTTAGCGTAGTCGGCAGCATCTGAAAATATTTTTGGTCAATAATAGCCAATTCATCACAGACGGTCTCCTAACTTAGCTCCAGGTTGATGAGCTCCACACATCCCATCATGATCTTCCTTGAGAGTCTCCTGTGCTTCTCTTCTAGAGAGGCAATGAAGTAAGACTCTATCATGTGATTTACGGCACAAGGTTTGAGAGACCACATCATAATAGAATCGAAGAGCTTTCCATTTGATGGCGGCCGCTTCTTTAGCATCATCAGATAGTATCTTATACAAGACGTAGTCAATATACGAGGATTGCCAATCCCTTGGGTCCAGCTCAATTGAAGTTGCACAGGCGATCTCTGCTATTGTCTCAGTTAAGCAGTACTCTAAGGGAAGCTTTGGGTGATAAACATTACGGCCTATGATGAATATCGTCATCTCTTGTTTTGGTGGCAACGCTAGAGAAGTCACCAATATGGCTAAAGCATCCGCATATATATTCTGGGCTCGTGGGATGTATTCAATGAAGAAGCCTTTAAACTTCTGAGCTAACTCTAGCATGGAAAAGTGATATGGGACTAAGTCCTCATTACCTACTTCATATTCTCCTCAAACTTAATTCACAATAAGTTGAGAATCACCGTAAGTCTTAAGGTGTCGAATGTTAAGCTCTTCGGCCAACTGCATCACTAGTAGCAAAGCGTTGTACTCTGCTACATTGTTGGTGCATGGCTCTATTAGAGAGAATTCTCTTGGGATCACATGACTGCCTGGGGATACAAGTATCACCCCCACACTAGCAGTAATTCCTCCATTAGGGTTTCCTCTAGATGCACCGTCAAAAAACAATTTTTGTACTTGTATAACTTCTTGAGTTGCGTAAGCTTCAGCAACTTCATCTGGTAAATCTTTATACAATTTGGATGCTTCAGATATTGGATGGTCAGCTAAGAAATCTACCAAAGCTTGCCTTTTAATAGCCTTCTGAGGTATAAATTGCATGTCATACTGCGATAGGAGGATCGACCATTTTGCTAAATGATAATTCAGAGAAGACGGCTTTATCACGAGCATTCTCAAAGGATTTACTTTGGAGACGACATGAATCGATTGTTAGACCAAATAGTGTCGCATCTTATGGACAACAAATACTAAAGTAAGGCACTCCTTTTTCATCGGATTATACCGGTGTTCAGCTCCAATCATGGTTCTGCTAAGGTAGTATATTGCTTTCTCTTATCGTCAGTCATTGTTCTGAGCTAATAAAGCTTTAGGAGAATGATTCATGGCCCTCACGTATAACATGAAAGGTTTTCCTGATATCACGGCCACAAGAATAAGTGGTTGAGTGAGGTATCTTTTAATCTCCTCAAAAGCTTTTTGGCAATTTCCATCCCAAACAAATAAAACTCTTTTCTTCATCAACTTGGCGAAAGGCTGACAGTATCCCTAGATGTTTAATATGAATCTTCGGATGTATGCCATTCTGCCTTACAAGCCTCTAACCTCTTTGATATTTCTTGGAGGCTGCATTTCTTGGATAGAACAAACCTTTCTGGGTCAAGAGAAATTCCTTTGGATGTGACTATGAATCCCAGAAATTTACCACTGGAGACTCCCAGGAACGATTTGGTTGGATTCATCTTCAGTTGATGTGCTCGCATGATATTGAACATCATCTTCAGATCTGCAAGATGATCGCCTCTGTTTTGACTTTTTATCATCCACATAACATTCTATCTTCTTACGTAGATGTTCATAGAAGTTTGTATTCATGGCACGCTAATAGGTTGTACTAGCATTCTTTAATCCGAAGGGCATTACCGTATAACAGTACACCCTCTGGGGTGTTCTGAAAGCAATATGCTTTTAATCTTCAGGGTACATTTTAATCTAGTTATATCCTGCAAACCCATCTATAAAAGACATCCTCTCATACCGATAAGTATTGTCGATCATGACATCTGTGATGGGGAGTGGAAATTCGTCTTTCAGATATGCAGCGTTTAGGTCACGAAAGTCGATGCAAATTCGGACTTTGTCATTTTTCTTGGGCATGGGAACAATATTAGCAACTTAGTTGGGATGTTGTTTCTCTCTTATAAAGCTTGAGTCAATAAGCTTTTTAACTTCCGACTCAATTACTTCCATGATCTCTGGACGGAACCGGCGTTGTTGTTGTTTGACGGGTTTCGTGTCCTGATCAATGTTAAGACGATGCATAACTACTTTGAGATTAAGACCAAGCATGTCATCATAATTCTAAGTGAAGACATCTATATATTCTTTGATGAGAGATATGAGGTCTTCTTTCTTAAGCGGTGATAAGCTCTCGCTTATAAAGATTGGCTTAGGATTGGATTCATCCCCATGTTGACCTGGATCACCTTATCTTCAGTGGGTGGTTCGCGTTGATCAAAACACATATCCCATAAGATGTTAAGATGTTTAATCCAATGATCGTTGGTTGATTAGATCAATCCTTGGTCATCCTCTGTATCTTCGACTGGATGACTAACTGAAGCCATGTTCACGGACATGCTTTTAAATATTGCTCCGACACATACACCGGATTCCCATGAGAATGTTCCGGATGAATGATCTTGACACAGGTAGTTGTCGATCTCGTCTTCTAAAAGAGGAGGAGTTGAGATATAACATAATCCTCTTTTAGTTTTATGGTAATAATCAAGAGGTTTTCCTTCTGGAGTAGAAAGCTGAATCGGCCTTCGTCTTCCTTTACCAAAATTTAAACCTTCCTATTTACCAAAGTATAAATCCATCATTTTCATCAATTTGATAGAGTTAGGTACATGATAATGGAATTGGGGGACTCCCCGGTCATCCTCTCAACTCTCTCTCTTGAGCAATTCAGGTTTGACATTACCAAAGTAGATCGGCTTTTACCCTTTCTTTTTGGACGGGACCATAAAAAAAAGCCTTCTGCACATCCTCCATCTCTTCGAACTGGCAAAGGATGACTTTAGAGGAAAAGTGAGTGAAGTCTTGGCGTACAATATGCACCATGAGTTACTACCTTCATCTGTATCAATCTCTATTTGTTCATATTAAGAGGACACATCAGACAAGTACGCCAAATTAAAATTTTCATTAATGTACCACTCGCCCTCACTCGGTACATTATTATTATCTTCATTCTGACCCATTACATCAAAATTCAACTCCCATGGACAATCTTCCCCAGGATCAGGCTCGATATCAGCTTCGTTGCCACTGTCGATGGCCTCATTTGATTGCTTAGGCTCTTAGGAATCTAAATAAAAGACCGAGTCGGTGTGAAAGTTCTCCACTCCTCTGAAGGGTTGCATCTCAGCAATCAGAATTTTGACTTCTCCCTCCTCATCAGAATATTTCATTACCTGATGAAGAGTAGATGGGACAATGTGATTCGTATGAATCCAAGGTCGTCCTAGCAAAAATTATAAGACATGTCCGCATCTATGATGTAACAAATCACTTCGGACTTGAGATCTCCAATTTTGCACCTGAGTTTGATTTTACCCAAGGGTCATGTGTTGTTGGCATTGAAACCGAAGATGGTTATCTGAGTGGAGTTCAACCAGTACAGATGAATCCCTAAAACTTGTATGACCCGATATAGCATGATACTGAGTGCTGAGCTCGGATCAACTCGTACATAGCTGATCTCAGAAGAGCTGATATACCCCATATAGTACAAAGGTCTATCATGCTTATGTTTAATCTGCATATCTTCCTGAGTGAATGATATGCATGACAAACTTCTTGCGGCATGTAGATACAGTACACAAGATTGTTCTTTAGAAGCTTTTGGAACTAGAGTAACTTGAGTAATAAAGCTCTCTGTGTCTGTCAAAGCTTCAATTAGAGCTTCTCTTGTAGCCTTGGACAATTATAGGAGCTCGTACAAGGTGATCGTTGCAAGGATGTTAGCTAATTGCGCTAAAACGTTAAAGCTGAAGGGAGTGTTCGATCCTCCAGTCTCCTATTAAAGAAGGTTCTGGCTGAAGTGAAGCTCTTTCTGTTTCCCCTTATCAGTTTTATTCTTAGGATTAGAACCCCCAGCCTCCTGGGCTTGTTCTTCTGCTCCTTGAGCATCTTGGCTATAGTTTTTCAAATATGTTTTCCCTGATCGGGTGCCATGGTTATCTCTTTGATCTGCTGCAATGATAATCCTCTCTTCTTCTGAGTCCGTAAGAGGTTTGAGATGATCATCATCCTCATTTATAGAGGGGCTAATCATATTAGATGACTTTGTCTTGCCTCTCTTCTTATTCGTTGATGCACTTGTCCAATGCTGGTCTTTAATTAAGTCAGGATGGACCCACATGATTTCTTCTTTTAAAGTTGTGAAGGGTACCAAACCTTTATCCTTCTGACCATCCGGATCAGCATTCTTCATGTGTATTTCTCCCTTAGGGATAGGGATAACACTGTCTACTACTGCTACAGGAGAAAAATCTCTAAACTGAATCGATATCAAATTGGTATACACGGTCTTTTGTTCTAGTTTTAGCTTGAGTACATTAGCATCCACCAGGTGTTGTAGAATATCCTTGAAAATATAACATATCTTCGTTGGATGTTCTAGCATTCTATGATACTGGTAGTAGTTAGGATCATCTACTTTACCTGCTTCTTTGGGTTTCTTCACTTTAGGAAGCTTCAGTTTGTTGTTCTTCCGAAGTAGCTGGAATAGGGTATCCACATGTTCCTCCTGGAAAGAGTATTGCTTGGGTGCTCTCTGTTGATTTGATGTCTTGCCCTATTTTGTAGGTGACGCTCGAGTATTGGTATCGATGGTCAGAGTCTCCTTTCCTTTAGATCTAGGAGCAATGCCTTGATTGCGTTGTGCTTGCGGCTTTGACTTGTTAGCTTCCTCAGCTCTAACTCGGGCAACGATCTCTTCTACGTGCTATCCTTGTTAGACCAATTGCTTCCAGGAGTGACATTCTGCCACTCCCATTTGAGCTAGGAGATGGGTCTGCAAGTTGTGCTTACAAGTTTTCACCAAAGTAGATTGCATCATACCTGATGGGCATTGTAGGGCCATGCTTCAAAACCTCTCTACAAAAGTCTTTATGGATTCTCCCTTCCTCTTCCTGGTGGCGAGAAGGGTTAGGACAGATACTTCTGAATCGTCTTCAAAGAACCTAGGTAAGAAAAATCTTTCTAGATCTACCCATTTCTGAATAGACCTAGCAGACAACTTCATGAACCATTCGAAGACAACCCCCTTAAGGGTACCGATGAACAAACGTATCAATATGGCATCGTTTGCTAACATCTCCAGTACGCAACTTGAAGTAATAGATATGTTGGTTCGGTGATCCTGTGCTATCAAAAGCTTGTAGAGTTCGGACCTTGAATTTTAGAGGATAGGGAGTTGTGTCCCATTCTGCGGGATAAGGCCGCCTACTCCACCATCTTAGAGCTCGTTCCTATTGGCAATTGCGTTGAGATGAGCTTCCAATTCCTTCATCTTGGCTGACTGAGGATTATGCTCGTTCTTGCCCTCTTTCTCTTCTTCAGATGTGGACTTTATACTATGAGCTTCATGGTCCAAATTCTTGTTCACTTTATCGTTCCCTTTTGACAATTTCATCTTTCTAGAAGATTCGGCTTTTTGGACCTTTTCTATGACAAGCTGAGTCATCAGATCTCGCAGTTGATTGAGAGTCTTTTGTTAAGCCTAGAGCATGGCCTAATGTTCATGGACCCTCCTTACTAGGTCATCTGAGTTTTTTGTCACATAAACAGGATTCGCATGCGCTACAAAAGAACTCGAGGACTGAGATTCTATAATGGCCAAGTGTTCCCCGTCGGAAGTTGCTCCTCTAGCCAGTCATTTATAGTTGATAGGAGGAATGGCTCTTATTCGAGTCTGGGAGTGTTGATATATTCCTTTAAACTCATCACAAATTTCTATGACAATCGACGCACAGCTTGTTTCTGAGTCATCAGAGCTAGGAGTTTTCCCTTTGCTGATCACATTGATAGTAACAGTAGGATATTCGGTCTCCAAAACCTTCTTCCTGTAGCGTCATCGTCACTTAGCGGGTTGGGCAATGTTCGTCAATCAGTATTCACCGCCTTGGTTCAGAAGTGTAGCATGGGTATTCTGAGAGGACTACAGATATAAGTCGCTCACAATGACATGAATGAACGACTTGTTGTGTTGGTCTTTCTCTCTAAAGTAACTCCCTTAAGTCAGATACCTAGGGAGATTCTCTCACAGATTTTGAGGTTAGAGATGGAACCCTCTGTCCATTAGTGGACGGGAATGGTTCTTGTTGAACATGTATCTTGAATCCACATTGATCTCTTTGGACATGACGAATCACGTCGCGTTCTGAATAAGGAACACGAGGGTCTTGTTGTGTTTGATTAACGCTAGACCAAAGTCTGCATTTTGTTGGTGAAACGCACCTTTGCTAGTTGCATTTTTGTTGGTTAACACAGTCATGATGTCTATGTTTTGGGTCTTGAACGCACTCATGAGATTGCGTTTAGAAACTGGAACGTGTTGCGTTCAGTTTGGGAAACGCTTCCCTAAGGGTTGCGTTTTGAAGTTGAAACGCATCCTTGAGGACTACATATTTAGGTGTTAAAACGCGTCCTGGAGAACTACGTTTTGCTTTTGAAATGTGCCCCTGAGGGCTACGTTTTAGGTTGATTATGCGCGGCTCATACTTGGGCTCATCCATACAGCACTCAAGTTGAGGCTCACGAACGCAGAGTTCGTGTTGATTGAGAGATCGGCTCTCTTGGAGATAGGCTCATCGTAAGGATCTTCTCCTACGTCGAGCGGCATTCTTCTTGGCCCGTGTTAAGGCCTTTGCAGTGATATCATCTGCGTTGATGGAGCTTGTCACCACAATGGGCTTCTTTTGACCCGATAGACGTCTCTTCGACATAGTTGTGAGATATTTGACTCGTTTAACGAGTCCAGCAGAGGCCGAGCCCACTCCTTGAGAGGAGGGGCTATTCGAGCCATGTAGTCCAAAGGGGAGAACCTCCTGTGGTGGTTCAGCAACAATTTTGGTCTCTTTGGAAACCACACGGACCCTGCGCATAGCCTTGACGCTAAGGGATCCAGAGGAAAGTACCTCTTCGTACTTGGCTTGGTCGAATTCCATGATGAAGGTATCGACCGTCATTCCAGTGAGGTTGATATCAGATTGTACCACTACTTCTTCATCGATGAAGCTAGTCCCCAACGGAGTTGCCATATTTTGTTTGGTGGGAAAATTCAAAGAAGAAATTGAGAATTAAATTTGTATTATTCTCTCTAAGAAACTTAGAAAAAGAATTAATTAAAATTCTCTCGATATAATTTCTCTCTAACAAACTTAGAAAAAGAAATTATAAATCTTCTCGACCGGTTTCACGACTTACAAAAGAGAGAAGGGTCGACTAAGATCCTTCCTTTTGTTTAACCTGGATTCTTCACAGTAGCGATGAGATGCCTCCCTCAATGTTAGTGTCGAGTTTGCTTCTCATTGACGATCCGACGTTTCACCTTGTTGGATTAAAGTTGATGAAACTTGTGTGGCAAGTTTAAGAATAACTCTTAACGAGTTTTAGAACTCAGAGCGAGTTTAAACTCTATAACAGAGTTGATTTAAACCAAAAATTAGTTTTAAATTCAAGCACTAAGTTCCAAGACCTTTGTTGCTGAAGGACGCTCCAAGATCTCCATGAACACTAATACCAATCTCTCTTTATGCGGTATCTTGGATGCAGAAGTTAATCCCAAACTCAGTTGAGTTTAATCATATTTATAGGGGGATAAGGGGTGTAACTAACCCCTAAAATCTCTCCTAAGTGGGCGAAAACCCCTCAAATCATGGAAAAAAAGTTTTGAAACTGTTCAGCTCGTTTGAATGAGACAAACACAGAGGCTGCATTCTAGAATGAAATCTACGTTTGAACATATTGTTTGCATAGCAGCTTTTGGAAGCTGCGTTGGGCAGCAGATGGAAACTACGTTGGTAATAGTTTGGGAGCTATGTTGAGCAGTAGATAGAAACTGCATTGGCAATAGTTTGGGAGCTGCATTGGACAGTGGATGGAAGCTGCGTTGGGCAGCGGATGGAAAATACGTTGGCAGCTTTTTGGAAGCTGTGTTGGCAGCTTTTTAGAAGCTGCATTGAGCAACAGGTGGAAGCTGCGTTGGTAGCTTTTTGGAAGCTACGAGTAGTAGATGGAAGCTGCGTTGACAGTATTTAGGAACTACATTTACAGCTGGATGGAATCTGCATTTACATTACTTTGACTCTGGAACGAGACCACTTGCATTTTCATTTTTAGGATGCAGAGATGAGCTCTGCATCTTGGACTGAAGAGATAGTTTCCTTATAATCTCTTTCGTCAAAGCATTACAAAGATTATTGTTTTGTAATCTTTGCTTTAGTTCTTTAAAATGTGAGAGTCATCCGACGAGATAGGAAGCTTTCGAGTTTGCTCAAGGCGTGTTGACTGACACAACCTTTCGAGTTGACACGAAGGGACTGGCTTAGGAGGTTGGTCTTTTGCCGAGGTTGGTCTAGTGTCTCGGACAAAGCCACCTCTTCCGAGATAGTGGCAAGTGTTTCGGAATTCGAGTCGACTATCGTTGTCTTTCGAGTCGGCATGGAGGGGGTCTCGTCTAAGACTTCGAGATGTCAACTTATATCGGTCTTCGAGTCGGTATGGAGGGGATATCGAATTGACACAAAGGAGATCTTGTCTAAGGACTTCGTCTTAGACTTCGAGTCGACTAATACCGTCTATCGAGTCGGCATGAAGGAGATCTCATCTGGGGATTTCGTCTAGGACTTCAAGTTGAATATTAACGCCTTTCGAGTCGACACGAAGGAGATCTCATCTCGGGTCTCGGCTACCATTTGAGTCAGCATAGGAGGTGTCATCTCGTCTGGTTCATTGAGAAGACTGTTGAACCAAAGCTTTCATCAATTATCGTAAAGGTCGTCGAATTGTAACTTCCTCGATCTACGTGAAAATCTTCTAATTGTAGTCTTTTCTTGTTGATATGAATGCCATTTGATTATAACTTTTATTGTCGAGTTATTGATATAAAAGTTATCAGATTGTAACTTTTATCATTGGTGTTTGATGGTGATTAACTATCTGCAGTAATTTTTAGACAATCTACAGGACCCCCTCCAAAATTTTTGAAAGTTACACAGGGCTTTCGTAGAAAAAGAGAAGAAGCACACAGATATGTCAGATAAGGATTGGGAAGAGTTACATCTCGAAGTACGAGCATCATTATCCTATGGCTTGAGACAGATGTAGCTTTTTTGGTGGATGGAGAGGAAACGGCTGCGGGAGTGTGGTCAAAGTTAGAGAGTACCTTCATGACGAAGAGTCTGACTAATCGGATCTACTTAAAGTCCAAATCGCATACATGCAAGATGGAGGAAGGCTCATTAATCCAAAAGTATATCAATAAGTTTGATAGGATCATATCGACCTTGAAGGACATTGATGTGATAGTAGAAGACGAGGATCAAGCGCTTCTACTACTTCTTTCTTTATCGAAGTTCTATGAAAATCTGGTTCAAACACTGATGCTCGTGTGTGACAATTTGAAGATGGCTGAGACTAGAACGGTGCTTTTGATGGATGATCTTCGAAAAATTGTAACTAGTAACATGGCCACTAGTGTTAGCAAACATGGCCACTAGTGTTAACAAGGAGCAAGCTCAGGGACTATTTGCTAGAGGAAGGGGTAATGAGCTAGGAAAAGGTAAGGGAGGAAAGTCTAGATCAAAATCGAGACCTCTTACGGGATGACCGTGTTTCAAATGTAGTGAGCTAGGGTATTTCAAGGTCGATTGTCCTAACAAGAGAGTATGTGGAAAGAAGAAGAACAACAAGACTAAGAGGTGAGAAGGCAAGGAAGAGGCGAGCTACGTTTCAGAGGAAGGGAGCGAGAAAAAATGCTATATCGTCATGGGTGGTGATGATATCTCCTGGAAGTGGATTTTTGATTCGGGTTGCTCTTACCATATGTGCCCAAATAGAAAGTGGTTTACTACCTATAGAAGCATTAACAGTAGAACTGTATTAATGGGGAACAACCATGCTTGTAAAACGATGGGACTAGGTGATAGCCAAATCAAGATGCATAATAGATTAGTTATAATTCTAACAGATGTGAGGCACTTTCCCGACTTGCAGAAGAATCTTATCTTAGTTGGTGCTTTGGACTCTGGTGGCTGTAAGATTGTTACAGAGAATGGAATGAAGAAGGTTGTTCGAGGTTCCCGAGTAGTGATGAAGGAGTAATCTATATACTCTCTCGAGTATGACAGTGACATGGAATGTAGCAGTTAGAACTGATAAAAATGGTGGAGACCCATGTGATCACACACGGTTATGGCATAGGCGGCTTAGGTTTATGTCAGAGAAGGGTCTAGATTTGCTTGGTAAGGAGGGTTTGCTAAAGAATCTGAAGAAACATTGCATGTATTTTTGCGAGGATTGTGTGTAGGAAAGGCGCACGTGGTCCAGCTTCTGAGAAGTAAGCATAAGACCAGAGGTATATTAGATTATGTGCACACAGATGTGTGGGGTCCAGCTCAGACAACTTCCAATGATGGTTTCAAATATTTTATCTCGTTCATAGATGATTATTCTAAGTATACTTGGATTTATTTTCTGAAGCATAAGAATGAGGTGTTCAAAACATTTAAGAAGTGGGAGACAATGGTTGAGAATAGGACATAGAAGAAATTGAAGACACTAAGATATGACAATGATATAGAGTATACAGATGGTTCTTTCAAAAAGTTCTGTGATCATGAAGGCATTGCTAGACACTGGATAGTTAGATCTATACCACAGCAGAATGGAGTCGCAGAAAGGCTGAACCGAACATTGCGGTAGAAAGCAATGAGTATGCGATCATATGCTAGATTGGGCAAAAAATGGTGGGCAGAAGCGGTGGTTACAGCTTGTTACATTATGAACCGTTCTCCACATTCGACATTGAATGGTAATACACCTTATAGGGTATGGTTTGGGGAGCATGTAGATTATGATAGGCTCAGGATTTTCAGGTGTACCACCTACTATCACGTCAATGAGGGAAAGCTTAATGTGAGGGTCAAGAAGGTAATATTATTATTGTATACAAAGGGTGTAAAAGACTATCGCCTTTGGTATAAAGAAGACTCAAAGTTCGTGATCAGTAGAGATGTTACCTTTGATGAGAAATTTATGATTGCTAGGGCACCTAAGGATGATGATGTTAGAATTGTTAGGACTTCAAAGTCCTAGGTGATTGAAATAGAACCTAAAGACCAACCAGGTTCTAATCATATTCAAGAGGAGGATCATGAAGATGATGAGCTTGAACAGGAGGAGGTTCAGTAGGAAAATACACAGGCACTACAACAATAACAGCTCGAGGATAGTTTGGCTTTCACTAGGCCAAGGCGAGCATACAAGCAGGTATTAAAACTAGGGTTTGATCAACCCCTGAAGCACTATGAGTAGGTTAATTTGGTTGAATACGTACTCTCAGTAGAGGATGATGAGCCGGTCACCTTCAAGGAAGCTATTCGGGATAGAGATAGTGAGAGTTAGTTGGCTGCGATGGAGGAGGAGATGGAATCTCTCCGGAAGAACCAAACATAGGATGTGGTCCCATTGCCCATAGGGAGAAAAGCTATTGATTGTAAGTGGGTGTACAAAAGAAAGGAGGATCCTTCAGAGCTCGATGGTACAAGGTACAATGCTAGGCTAGTGGTTAAGGGGTTTGCACAAAGAGAGAGTGTGGATTACAATAAGATCTTTTCTCCGGTGGTGAAGCACACTTCTATTCGGGTGCTATTGAGTATTGTTGCTCATGGTGATGTTAAGCTGGAACAACTTGATTTTAAAATGGCCATCTTGCATGGAGACTTGGATGAAGAGATCTATATGCATCAACCTAAGGGCTATAAGGTTGAGGATAAGGAGCATCATGTATGTCGCTTGAGGAAGTCACTTTATGGATTGAAGTAATCTCCTCGGCAATGGTACAAGCGATTTGACTCATTCATATTAAAGCATGGGTTTTTTCAGAAGCGACCATAATTATTGTGTCTACATTCGGAAGCTTCGTGGAGGTGATTATATTTATCTTCTTTTGTATATGGATGACATGCTTATTGCTTCGAGAAGCAAGGTGAAGATAGATAGGCTAAAATCTCAACTTAGTAAAGACTTTGAGATGAAGGACATGTACGCTACCAAGAAAATACTGGGTATTGAGATTAGAAGAGAGCAGACAAATTAGCGATTGTTCTTAAGTCAGAAGGGCTACATTGAGCAGGTTATCACAAGGTTTGGGATGCGAAGTGCTAAGCCGGTGGTGACTCCATTGACTCCACACTTCAGGCTCTCAGGTAAATAATCTCCTACTACAGCGAAAGAAAAGACGCACATGGAGCGTGTACCTTATGCTAGTACAGTTGGTAGTTTAATGTATGCAATGGTGTGTACACGTCCAGATATTTTACAGGTGGTTAGTGTTGTGTCACGTCCCGCTTCCCAAAATACCCGGGAATCGGAACGTGAACAAGCCCGCGACGTATTAGACTGAGAAGAAATAAGTGCTAGACCCCGTCTTCTCAATCTAATACGCTAAGCGTCAAGAAATACAAACGAAGGCACAGGTCCCCGATCACAGTAGCAAGAATATAAAGACAACTCAGAATAAAATAATACATATCACAATGAATAACCTCCGAGACATAATATACGGGTCAAACATGCCCTTATACAAGACTATCTGAAAGAAATACTGAAAATATAAAATACAATGATCCAGCGGAAAGAAATGCTATAAAAGAAAACTAAGATCAAATAACTAAGCTTCAGCTTCTTCTGCTACACCGTCTTCAAGGTACTCCTGCTGAAAATCCTCTGGCTTCTGCTGAACCTGCTCTTCTCCTAAGTCTGACGTACACCAGAGAAAACAGGTGTACGTCAGGTGCATGGCGCACGGCAAGACCCGACCCCACAAAGAAAATAGGAACGGTCGAATGACCAATGCAATAACAGATGCAACAGTAGTAATAATAATAGAAGAGTGACCAAAGCGATAACATAAATAGAAACATGTGATGATAGTAGTAACAATAGAAGTATGCAACTGAAATACTAACAAGCTAGATACAATCCATCACTAGAGTATAACAATCACGAAAAACATAAACATCCGAGTAACAAGATCATACAGCTAGCCATCCTATAATCATCCACATAACAATGTCATACAACTAGATGGAATTAATATTTAAAAATCTACAACTCGAGACGTAGTACGTCGAGCGAAATAATCCAAACAAGGAAACCCTCGTGTATATACCATATGTCTCGAATTGTAAATAATTAAATATTAACCCCAATCTATGTATGGAAAGGAATACAACTGATCTATGTCTCACAAGAATCCATAAATCCTAACCAAAGTGACGACACCGATTCACTTTGATTCAACAACCAACCACAGTGGCGGCACCGATCCACTAGCAACAAGTCATGTAACTAGTCATCTTATAACAGGTCACTGGTTCACATCTCACACAGAGTCACGCTCATATTATCGGATAACTGACTGTTCGCATATCCCCCACGTGCATCAAATACATTCAAGAACCAAAGTAGCGACACCGATCTACTTTGATCTAACCAATAAATTCATGAACCAAAGCAGCGACACCGATCTACTTCGATCCAACCAATCAGCCCCCAGTGGCGACACCGATCCACTGTGACTCAACAAATCAATAAATCCCAGTGGCGACACCGATCCACTGTGACTTACCAAACCAACCAACCCAGTGGCAACACCGATCCACTGGTACGAACCTGGAAGATATATCAACAGTCTTTTCCGATTATATAAACATAGACTTTTCCACCCCAACTCATCTTGCTTTTCTAAGACAACAACACACTGGTATCTAGGTCTTGTACACGACACGCGAGGCAACTAAGGATATGAACTACTAACGGTTCTCAAACACAACAACGAGATAATAATAACATTAATTTCACGTAACCACATCATGACATGTCGAATACAGTAAAATATTCACAAACATGAATGTAATCATGAATAGCAACTACGTACTTCAGAAAATAATTCTTTTCCCAAAACAATTTCTTTTAAAAATTATTTCTCATTATAATAATCCAAAATATTCTCTTTCCTATAATAAATTCTTTAAAATTATTTCTCATCAATTATTATTCTAAAATAATTCTTTTTCTCAAAATAAATTCTTTTTCTCAAAATAAATTCTTTTTAAATATTATAAATTCTCCAAAAAATGATTCCGTTATCAAATAAATTCTTTCACTTCATTATCATTTTTTTGAAAATACTATTCATTACATAACTATGATTTAAATCAATATTATTCATCAAACCCACGCAGATAATAACAATTATAAATTAACATAACCAGATAATTCACCAATTCATCAACAAGCCCACGCAAATAATAACAATTATAATCTAATCTATGCAACTAATTAACGACAGATATAAATAGAAATTGACGATTCAAAAGGAGCGGGATCTTGCCTCGGGTTCAACGGCGGATCTCAAGCGACGTTTGTGGTGGGTCTGAACCGCGTCGGCATATCGTCGAACAGGTGGCGTACGACGGCTCAGGCGGAGGCTGCGGGTTGCTGGAGGCGGTGCTGACGGCGAGGAGAGGCACGAGGCGGCGGGGGATGGCTGTCGGGGGTGGTTACGGACGAGAAGGTGTGGAGGAGGTCGAGGGGGTGCTGCTGGAGGACGGCAAGGGGAGGGTCTGTCGGGGTTGGAGCTTGGAGGAGCTGCAGTGGTGGTGTGGGGACGGCGCTGGAGTTCGCCGGCGACGATGACGGCTCAGCCGGAGTCCGCGGTTGCGGGGAGCAAGGGGAGGAGGTGCAGGCGGATGGGGCTGCTGGAGGCGGTCAGACGACGTGCTCGGGGTCTCGTGTTAGCGGGGAGGTGGAGGCTGACGGCAGTGCGTGGTCGGAGTTGAGGAGGTGATGGCTACGATGGTGGGGGTGGCGGTCGGAGGCGGATCTGGGTGGGGGAGGCGCGAGAGAGGGGAAGGAGGATGAAGGGGTGGTGATTGCGGAGATGGGGTCGGTGGCGCAGGTTGAAGGCGGTGGTCGGAGGCCAGAGGGGAAGATGGCGGGGCGACGACGGCTTGGGCGTCAGAGGAGGAGAACGAGAGAGGAGAGAGGAAAGATGGGGTGGCGGCGGTTATCGAATACGAGAGAGAGAGAGAGAGAGAGAGAGAGAGAGGGGGTATAAATATATATGTATAATTGTAATTAGGGTTAGGGTTTAGGTTAAAATAATTAAAATAAATACTTTTTGGTACTTAAAATCAAACTAATTACATAATAATTATCTACAATTAAAAACGTACATGTTGTGCTATTACAACAATTGATACGAAATAGTCGAAAAATACCCATATTATATAATTAACAAGAATAATTAATAAATAAAATATTTTTACTTATATTTAAAATTCAATAATTATGGGATAATTATATACACGGTAAAACGTACAAGTTATACTAATATGACAGATAATATGTAACAGTAGAAATAATACAGGAAATTATACAAAAGATATGTAATTAATAATACAAAGTATTATATGAAATAATACATAATAATATTAATAATACAACATATTATTTAAAATAATACGTAATAGGACTGATAACATAACAAATTAATTCTAGAAAATTTTACTACACGAAATAAATTTATAAATATTAAAACCATTTAAATAAATATACTATTTGGTTTTTAAATCGTAGAAAATTCTAGAAAATCAAGAAAAATACAAATACTCTTTTAAAAATGATAATTAAATATTCTAAAATACCAAAAATTTATTTTAACTAGTATCAAAATTCACGGTCATTACAGTTGTCAGTAGGTTCATGCTGAATCTGAGAAAGGCGCATTGAAGCAGTGAAATAGGTTCCGAGGTATTTGAAGGGCACCACTAATATGGGTTTGTGTTTTGGTGGAGATACATGTCAGATTGATAGGTTTGTGGACTCAGATTATACGGGGGATCTAGATGGACATCGATCTACTACTAGTTATATATTCAGAATACATGATTCTCCAAGTAGTTAGCGATCGATGTTACAGGCTATAGTAGCACTTTCTACTACAAAGGCCGAGTACATGGCTATGACGGAAGGAGTGAAGGAAGCATTGTGGTTGTGGGGTCTACTAAACGATTTGGGGATTGAGCTGGAGAGCGTGAACTTATGGTGTGATAGTCAGAGTACGATTCATTTGGCTAAAAATCAAGTTCATCATGCTCGTAACAAGCATATCGATATCAGGTATCATTTTGTGCGGGATGTCATAGAGGAATGTGCTATTTCTCTTATGAAGGTACACATGAATGAGCATCCAGCAGACATGATGACCAAGGTGGTGACAGGTAGCAAGTTTCAGCATTGCTTGGACTTACTTCATAGCAGCCAGTGACATCTGCCCAAGAGGGCATGGCCCTTCGGGCGGTGATGGGGTGAAGTGAAGACTATATAGAAAATTGTAGAACTATGACTAGCTTGATCCCGGTCAGAGGGTACGTAGGCAACCATGGTATAATGGTGCAACTGGTTTGGCCTGATTTTGGCATTTTTTTCTAGATCTCTCTGGTGATGTTCGCGGTGTTTCTTCTGGTGTTCGTCTAATATTTGAGGTTTATCAAATAATATACGAGGTGAAGAATTGTGAATGTGAACAGTGCGAGATAGTGAATAGTGTCTCGGCACTGTTCACCCGAGATAGTGAATAGTGTCTCGGCACTGTTTACCCGAGATAGTGAACAGTGTCTCGGTACTATTCACCCGAGAGCGGTTTGGGATTTTTTCCTGCAGTTTTGGGTCATGTTTTCTTGGTATAAATGGGAACTCATTTCTAGGGTTTTCTAAGGGGTTTTGGCAGCTTTTTTGAGAGGAAAAGCAGAGAGTTTTTCAGATCTAAAGGTGAGATCTTGATGAGTGAAAAAGAGAGAGCTTGGAGAGATTTTACAAGAGAGAGGTCAATTTCTTTTGGGTAAAAAAAATCATAGCTTCATCTTTAGGATGAGCTTGTATGTTGTACAAGTCATCGGTATTCTCCTTATAGTGGAATGTCCCTTCACCCCTCCCATGGACGTAGACAAGTTTACCGAACCACGTAAATCTCGTGTCTTTACTGTTTTCTGGGTGTTGACTATTGCTTGTTGGTTTCCTTGATATTCAGACCTAGATCTGATATTGAGAAGAGTGTATATCTCACCTTGTTGAGATTCTGTTCTTGTTTCCTTTGTGAAATGAGAATATAGAGGTTGACTTGAGCGTTTGTGAAAACAAAAGCCAGGGCTTTCTCTCGGGTTATATTGCTTCCGCGGTGTAAGCACATGACTCTGCGCCCAATAGAAAGAAACTTTTTAAGACATTGCAGAGTCATTTGAGATATTGGATAAAGGAACATACCCGATCAATAGTCTCAGATTTAGATGGCGGAGTATTATAAATATGCTTCAATCTCTCAGGTGGCCCTGCATAAACTCTAGTAATCTTATTCCTCAGCATTGCATACATATCATTATCAACATCCCACAAACTTTTTTTATTCTCATCAACCAAAAGAAAATGAACCAGTTAATTCAGGCATCATAGTCTTAGATCGTGATATAATACAAAACCACAAAACTTTATCATGTGATTTCTGTGCATTGCGGACTAATTGAGTGCATTTCTAGTGCACATGTCATATTAGTAACATTCTGTTGCTAATTTCTGGACACGCAAATTTCCAGCGTGAGTTCACACATTACAGCGTTATAGGTCATGATATAATGCACGATTAGATCTGTCAGATGAAAAAAAACTGTTTAAGAATCTTGTAAGAGATTGTACCCTGTCAATGTTTGTGAATTCCTGAGCTGTACTGGTTTAAATTATATACAATTTTCTTGTAGGAGTTCTCAATTTTGTCATTTGTTGTAGTAGATGTTCAAATATATGCAAAGAATTTCATTTTTGCAATTTGTACATTGAAATTACAGGAAATCCAACCTTGCTTCCCTACAACAAACTAAGTAAGCAAACACAATGTTAGAGAATTATTTTATTAGACCAAATGCAAAAAAATAAAAACATGTGCATGCATGTCCTATACGAAAGATTATAATCTTCGAATAAGTTACAATGAAAGAAGAATAAGTCTAAGCTCTGCACATGTATGTGCGTAAAGCAATGCAAGAAAGCTCAAGGCACTTCTTCATTTGAATTATATTTTACTACAGTAAAACTAATGCAAGGATTCGTGTAATCCTGGACGAAAGATATAGGTGAATTGTGAAAACAATGCCAACGAAGAAAAGAAAGTACCGTAACAGCGGAAAGAAAAATTTGAAGAATTCTTTTTAGATATGTGTTGACGAGGTAACTAAGGAAAGACTATAACATCAAACTGGCAATCAAGATTACTCAATGAAATCATATAGGCCTGCAAATGAACCTAATATTGGCCACTGCTGGTAAGGGAGCTACGTTCTTTGCTCAAATTTTAAATTCATGAGAGAACATTTTTCAGACATTGCACAGCCATTTGAGATATAGGATAAAGGAACATACCCGATCAATAGTCTCAAATTTAGATGGCAGAGTATTATAAAAATGCTTTATTCTTACCTCAGGCAGCGCTGCATACTCTGCTAATCTAATTCATCGACATTGCATACATATCATTCTCAACTTCCCACAAACCTTTTATTCTCATCAGAAGAACCTGTGTGAAAACAAACCAGTCGATTCAGGCATCATAGCCTCAGATCGGGACATAATAGTAAACCATGAAACTTTATCATGGGATTTCTATGCAGTGCAGACTAATCGAGTGCATTTCTTAAGCAATTGTTAGAATATAAATGTGAAAGTGGCGTGCGGACACTGCGAGACACCAAAGGAAGTCTCGCCGGCGTGGTGCGCGAACACCGTGAGACACCAAAGGGTGTCTCGTCGGCGCGTGAGACACCGTGAGGTGTCTCGGCACCCGAGACACCTCAGGGTGTCTAGGAACGGGTTTTCCAGATCGGTGGGGATCTTTTCCAGATCGTTTTTAGGCCCTGGTTTCTTGGTATAAATAGGAATATCGTCCTAGGATTTCAAAAAGGGGGATTTTCAGGCTGCAGCAGAGAGTTTTAATAGAGTTTTTCAGATATAAAATGTGAGATCTTGAGGAAAAAAAAGAGAGAGAACTTGAAACGATTGTACAAGAAAGATGTCATCTTCTCTTGGGTAAAATCAAAGCCTCATCTCATTGGGACAAGCTTGTTGGTTGTGCAAGTCGTCGGTGTTCTCCATCATAGTGGAATCTCACTTAACCCCCTCCCGTGGATGTAGGCAAGTTCGCCAAACCACGTAAATCTCGTATCTTCTTTATTGTTTTGTCGTGTATTGGATATTGCTTGTGTACTAGTTTCCTCGATATTCAGATCTAGGTTTGATATTGGGAAGAGTGTATATCTCACCTCGCTAAGATATTTTACTTCTGTTCTTCTTTCATATGGAAATAAGAACATCAAGGTTGGCTTGAGTTTTGTGAAAAATAAAAGCCAAGGCTTTCTCTCAAGGTGATTCACTTCCGCGGCGAGTAGGCGTGTCAGCCCCCAATAGTTGGTATCAGAGTTTTTGTTTAGATTGGAGGCGGTAAAGCTTCCAATTTGAGGTGATGCTTAGTTATTGTGTGGTGCACACAAGGTGTTTGTTAAAATTCCCGAGAAAAACGGATTCACTAAAACAAGTGAAGAATGACGTCTACTAGTAAAATAATTAAAGTTAAAAGTATGAGATAGAAAAGTTCGATGGGAAGAATGTTTTTTCTTATTGGAAGATGCAGATGAAAAATTCGTTGATTTCGCAGAAATTGCATAAGGCTTTGGCAGGAAGAGAAAAGAAGTACAAAGATATATCTGATGAGGATTGGGAAGAGTTAGATCTCGAAGCACGAGTGTCAATTATCCTATGCCTTGAGAGAGATGTAGCTTTCTTGGTGGATGGAGAGGCAACGGCGGCGGGTATGTGGTCAAAGTTAGAGAGTACCTTCATGACAAAGAGACTAACAAATCGGATCTACTTAAAATCTAAATTGTATACTTGCAAAATGGAGGAAGGCTTATCAAGCTGGGAGTACATCAACAAGTTCAATATGATCATATTAGATTTGAAGGATATTGATGTGAAAGTAAAAGACGAGAATCAAGCACTTCTGCTACTACTTTCTTTACCAAAGTCTTATGAGAACCTGGTTAAACATTGATACTTGTAAGTGACAATTTGAAGATGGATGAGACTAGAATGTCGCTTCTAGTAGATAATCTTCAGAAAATTGCAAATAGTAACATGGCTACTAGTTGTAACAAGGAGCAAGCACATGGATTGTTTGTAAGAGGAATGAGCAATGAGCGAGGAAAATACAATGGAGAAAAGTTTAGATCGAAATCAAGACCTCTTGCAGGAAGACCATTGTTAGCATCGGAAATCTTTTTCATTGCTGAATCCGTTAAACGTTTATCATCTTACAGATTCAAAAAGGAAAGTTAGTTTTTTATAAGACTTTCTTACTCAATGAAAACAAACAAGTGGATCTCCTAAAAATACACGCAGGATCGTTTATCGATCACTGCTTGCATGGGATCTTTGCTTGTGCCGGGGACGCGTTAGTCCAAGGACCATCGAGTATCAGATCCAGGTTGAACGGAATGAAGGTCCGATGTTCTTATTTCATGAAAGATATAAAAACAAAAGTAAATATCTCAACGACGTGAGATAAATACTCTTCTTAAGATCAAAACGAAGTTTGATCTTAACGAACTGATGCAGGAGATATTGATTTCTCGAAATCTTCTTCTTGATGATGAAGTTCGCCAAAATCTCTCTTCCTCCTCTCTGAAATTCTTGGCTTAGCTCTCTCAGGGTCAACACCTTGCCTCCAAGCTCTAAAATTCTAGATTCCGTATATAGGGGCCCTAGGGGTGTACTTATAGGCTTCAGGTGCCCTGTTTTCGGATAAGAATTCATGATTTAATCTTATATTCAGTTGATAACCACTTTTCCATATAAAAGAATAGCCTCAAGTTAGTTAGGGAGGCCCTAAAATGAACGAATTCCGGAAGTCTATCGAAATACGCATTGTCGGGAGGCTTAACGGGCGAAACACACATGGTGTTTCGCCCACTTGGGCAAAACACTCATGGTGTTTCTCCATTATTTTAGTGTTTCGCACGTTTCGTTGACTTGTATGCTTTGCCGACTCACTTAGTGTTCTTGTTGGCTTCTCTTCGACATCGGATGATCCTCTTTGACTCGGATAATAACGTTCATCGTCTTCTCTTCGTCTTGAACTGTGTGCGGTAACCTATAGACAATTTTTAACACATACAGATATCCCCTCCAAAGTATTTTAGTCTCATTCTTTTATAGAGGAGGCAGTAATACTTTGGATATGATGGGCCCAGACTTCAATTCTTAGACTTCTTCAGCTTTCAATCTATTCAGTATTTTTTCGAATAGTCGAAATTCTTCCGGTACTGCGTTTATCGTCTGACCATTGTCAAAATATTAAACTGAAACTGGTGTGTTATTTTTTAAATTTAGCTCGTGTCATTGAACTAATCATCTTCGTTGGGAATTTATATCTGAATTATAGCTAAACTCCCCGGGATTATCCTTTTGACCTGGAATCTCATCATGAGCCTTATTTTCGGTGAAAATCATCGACGCGTTGACCAGCGTAGACCTTCGTTGCAACACGTTGATCGGCATAGACCTTCATTTGTAATGTTTTGACCGGTGTTGACTCTCATTTGCAACACGTTGATCGGTGTTGAATTTCATTGTAACGCATTGATCGACATTGACTCTCATTTGCAATGTGTTGACCGACATTAATTCTCATTTGTAATATGTTGACCCATATGTTTTCGTCAAAAGTTGCTTTCGCTGTGGAATTCATTATATATTCGGTCGATTACAATAAATTCAAAAGAGGTAGCCTTTTTATAAGACTCCTTTTACACAACAAAAATGAAGATTACAACTTTTTAGAAACAAACGCAGGATCGTTGTTTGGATCGCTGCTTGCGTGGGATCTTTGCCTGTGCCGGGAACGCTTTAGCTCGTTGACCACCAAATCACAGATTCTGATTGAATCGTGAGGGGTTTGATTCTTGCTTCGTTTATCGAAGTGAGAATATGAAACGATATCTTATCGAAGTAAGATAGTCGTTCTTCTTGAAATCAAGTCAAAGCTCGAATGTCAAGGAATCACTCCAGGAACT
>BQKN01001072.1:128588-163947 GCA_022839385.1 Asparagus kiusianus | reverse complement strand
GTGATTCTCGCCCACGACGTTCCCCACGTTCTTGAACAGTTAGTGGCCACGTATTGGCGGTTATGCAAAGTAGTTTTGAGCCTCTGAGAACTGTCTCGTGCGTGAGACAGTAAAGTCTGTCTTGCTTAGGCGAGACAGTAAAGTCTGTCTCGCCTGGGCGAGACAGTAAAATTCTGTCTCGCCTGGCGAGACAGTAAAGTCTGTCTCGCCTGGCGAGACAGTAAAGTCTGTCTCGCCTGGCGAGACAGTAAAGTCTGTCTCGCTGGCGAGACAACCCAAACTTGTGTTCTTTTTGGTATTTTGGATGTCTTCTTCCAGAGCTGAGTTTAGATATCTTTCAGCATTTTTTGACGCCTACACCACGTTGACTCTTATTTGCAACCCGTTGACTTGTGTGAACACAGGTTATACTCATATGTTGATTAGAGTCTATACAGTTTAAGCTCTTAAGACGTTAGAGCGTGGAGAATCAGTTTATACTTATATACTCCTTGGAGTTTCGGGAATCAGTTTAACCTCGTATACCCGTTGGAGGTTCAAGAAGATGCAATTTATACTTGTATACTCATCGGAGTGTTAGGAAGAGCAAGCTGAGAATGCATCGGATGCTCACCAGGTTGAGCTCTTTGTGCGAGATTTGATTATAGGACCAGCCGTTTGTGCTGATACAACTATTATCTCTAAAGCTACCCCAGGTGCTTGAGTCACGAGACAAACTGATGAAGCTAGTGCGTCAGTGACTATTAAAGCTGATTTAAAGGTGGAGCTTATATGAGTTTTGTGAAGAGAAGCTCTCCGAGCTAGGAGAGTGAATCCGTCGTCGCAAGCTGCTTATCTAAGCATAATAGGATTTTTAACAAACCCTTAGCCCTCAACGGAGTTGATGAGCCTTTACTGACTACCGTTTGAGTTAGACTAGTATGTGAATTATCTAAGTCCGTTTCATATATAACGTTGTGCTAAGAGAGTTAACTCTAAGAGAGTTAACTCTCTTAGTGCTACGATATTGAATATGTAGACTTTACCGTTGTTATAGAAATAAGCTACCCGGCAATACGTGTTAGGCGTAGACTTAGGATTTTTAGCAAACCCTCAGTCCTCAATAGATTTTTTGTACCTTTACCGATCACCGTTTGAATCGGGCTTACGTGTGAATTTTCTAAGTCTGTTTTACATGTAATGTTATGCTAAGAGAGTTAACTCTCTTAGTACTACGATATTGAATACGTAAACTTTACTATTGTTACGGGAATACACTACCCAGTAGCATGCATCAGATGTAGACTTATCTCTAATGGGGGATTTAAGATAAACTCCCCTATGCTAAAGAGGCATAGACTCAGTTGTTGCTAAGTCAAATAATAACTAGCTGCACGTGTTAGGTGTAGGCTTATTTCTAATTAGGGATCAAGATAATATCCCTCAGAATGAATTCCGGTGTCCTTTTCTTAACGAAAGACTAATCGGCAGTGCGTGTTAGGCGTAGACTTATCTCTATTTAGGGATCGAGATAATATCCTTGAAATAAATTATGGTGTCTTTTTTTTGGTGAAAGACTAACCAGTAATGCGTGTTAGGTATAGACTTATCTTTATTTAAGGATCAAAATAATATCCCCCAGAATGAATTCTGGTGTCTTTTTTGCGGTGAAAGACTAACCTACAACGCGTGTTAGGCGTAGACTAATCTCTATTTAGAAGTCGAGAAAAAGTTCCCCACGCATGTAAGTCATGGATTGTGTCTTCTCTTAGGGCAAAGACGAATCCGGTGCTAGAGAGAAAAAATTTTATATTCTATCTCCAAGTCTTCTCTTAAGGCAAAGACGAACTCGATACCGGAGAGGAAGAATTTTATATTCTATCTCCTGCTGCAAAAGAAACTCAAAGTGGGATCTCCACTTTGAGAATCTGGAAAGGTGAAAATAAGAGTGGGATCTCCACTCCGAGAATCAAAAAGGCTTGGATAAACCTAATTGTCAGAAGGTTTGGTTACCTAATCTGAAGATGGATTCTTATTTATGGAAGGAATTTAAAGGGGATTTTGGTTTTGGTCCTAACTGTAGGAAGATTTGACTAAACAAGTAGTGAGAGTGGGGTACAAATAACAGTGGGAATGTTAACTTATACAAATCACTCGGTGGGAGTTTTCAGTGTCAAGTGACCAAGTCTTAACACAAAAAAAGGTTTGATAATTGCCAAGGATCAGCATATCGAACTTTTGAGTGTCAAGTGAGTTTGGATGGACTCAACCGAAAAGAATTTTAGTGGACCCACCATCAAATAATTTGATCAGTGAGGAATTTTGTGGTGGAGGATCGTGAATCATTAAGCACTTCACAATTATACCCTGAGAGTTTCGTGAGGAAAGATTGGCTATATGCAGTCATTTATGCCCATCTCAACGAAAGAGTGCTTTGAAAGTTACAGTGGAGGATTTTAATCATCTTGGAAATAATTAAATAGCCACAGTATGAAATTCTTAATCATTTTTTATCATGATTAAGGGTGAATTATTCATATGATTGGTCTTCCGCGCTCGCTGCTACGCTCCAACACGTCAGATCCGACCCGTGTCGTCGACAATGACTTGTTCGACGCACCGAGGCAAGATCTTGCTGCTTAATTAGTATCATTCTATAATTATTACTATTAATTATTTTTGTTAGATATATTATTTTGATTAATATCATTATTGTGGTTAATGTGAGTATTTGAATATCTGCATGAAATGAGGAGGTATGATACTAGCTTATATCTGAAAGTTGACAAGCATGAAATGATGAGCGCACAGGTGGAAATTAGATTAATAATGTTATTAATTGTATTTTTAAGAAATTACGGACATGAAATGACAAGTTAGTTATAATGAGAAATAGTTTTAAAGAATAATTTTGGAAAAAATAATATTTATTACTTATGATAGTATAACTGATAGTCGTAGAGCGCGATATTTCATGTGCAAAATGACATCAGTTTCTAGTTTTTTTATCATATTTTTATAATTAGATGATACTTAATTATGATTAGCTTACATGAGAAGTTTAGACTCCGGTAGTAAGTTATTAATGAAACCTATTCATGAGTACGTTTACTCTATGGTGGGCGGTCCATGCATTCCATGCTTTAATGTAGTGATTATTCATGCTTTAAAAACTTGTTTAATCATGTTTGACATGCCATGTTTTTAATATATAGAATTAGTTTTATTTATTGCTTTTTGTTGTAATTAAGAACCTTAGTAGTTCATGACTTAGTGTCTCGTGCGTCATGAACAAACTTAGTGACATGGGTGAGTGTGTTGACTGAGTTTAGGTGGTGAACCCGAGTTTCAATGAGGATTATAGTTGACTAAGAAAAATGGGAAGAGTTAGGATGGGAAAGACATGGTTCATGTGATCGGATAAGACTGTTGATGTATCTTCCGAACTCGCACCAGTGAACCGTTTTACACTGGGGTTAGTTTGTTAGGCCAAGTGAACCGTTTCGCACTTGGTTAGTAAAATCGTTTTGTCACCCGAGTTTTGCTTGAGTTCGAACCAGTCCAAAATCGGATTGCGTATAGTCCTCTTACTAAACAGTTTCACGGGTTTAGATGAACGTAGGGGATTTGTGAACAGTCAGTTATCCGATGATATGAGCGATGACTCTATGTGAGATATGGACCAGTGAGATTTAGGATGGTTAGTATTCGACCCGGTTATTGTATGTATATGGCTATATGTTATCATGTTTAGTATAGGATTACATCTTGATTTATTAGATTTCCAGTTGCATGTATCATTATCTTTCATATTGATATTATTCCTGTCATAGATACTATCGTTTTATTTTCCATGTGAGATCTTGCCGTGTGCCATGCACGCTGACGTACACCTATTTCCTCTGGTGTACGTCAGACTTAGGGGACGAATAGGTCCAGTTCGAGGATACAGCAGAGCCGGTGTATGCCTAGCCGGAGTGTCCTTCCGATTGACTGGAAGAATAAACTGAAGCCTAGATGTGTCTTTCTTTCTGTAGTAGCTGATGAACACTAGAACTCTTTTATAGTATTTTCTTTAGTTTGATGATAGATTTAGTTATTTTATTAGTATTTCCTTTTATTATGGATTATGTATTTCTTATTTCCTAGTTGAACTGTTGTTGTAGTAAGGGTATGTTGGACTCATATTTTATGTCTGGGATGATCTGTTGATGATATGTTTATTTCTTATTCTAGGTTATCTTTATATTCTTATTTTGTGATCAGGGACCTGTGATTGAGATTTATATATTTTACGCTTAGCGTATTGGATTGAGAAGAAAAGAAAAAAATAATAGTGAATATTTCTTCTCAATTTAATACGTCGCGGACTTGTTCACGTTCCGATTCCTAGGTATTTTGGGAAGCAGGGCGTGATAGGTTTTAGTGGTGGCCCATGCAGGTCACGGTCCTGAGTTCCTACTAATAAGAATGTATTGGATAATTTAGATACATATTATATTCCATCCGTAAGACTACAATTAAGTTCTTAGACTATTATCTTAATAACTATGTTTTAGTTCCTATTTTCTAAATATATTGTTTTGATCTTAACCTTAGTTTTCCTTTTGATCCTCATTTTCTTCAGAACCATGGTGGGTACTCGTAGTAATGGTAACCCATCCAGTAGCAATGGTCAGGTGCCTGAAGTAGATCCGCAGTAGCTTTTAGCGATGATTCAGGGGCTGGTGACAAGCCAGCAGTTCTTAGCTAGGCATTTGCAGTAGGAGCCCCAGCATCAGCATCCTCCTCGCTCAGAGCCCGGTGATAGAGAGTTCTGGTATATGCGGCCTCCTTCTTTCTCTAGTGCCGAAGGACCTCTAGCAGTAGAAGAGTTCCTAAAGGTAACGAGACTATCCTTACGGTGACCCACATTGCCCCTGCAGAGTGGGTGGACCTTATGGACGTACAGCTCACAGATACAGCTAGAATCTGGTGGGCTGCTGAGAAGACACACCTAGAGAGGCCGATTCTGTGGGAGACGTTCACGAATCACTTCAATAGGAAGTATTTTCCTCAGTCAGCCCGAGATGAGCTCCTGTGTAGATTTGTCGAGCTCAAGCAGGGGGGTCAATCAGTCGACGAGTATGAAGCCGAGTTCTCTTCCCTTAGTCGATATGTTCCCCACCTGGTTACAGACCCTACTATTAGGAGGCACCAGTTCCAGAAAGGTCTAAACAAGTATATCAGATTGGCTTTGGCTAGTAGGGCTCTCGCGACTCACGATGCCGTATTGGATGCAGCATGCGAGATTGAGAGCGTGCAGAAGGAACCAGAAGATCCATATGTGGTTCAGAGTAGGACACTAGTAGTTCCAGCCTGGAATACAGAACGTCCCCCTCAAATGTAGCAGCATTCTCAGCATTAGTCACCCCCTCATGCTTACCCTTATCAGCGCCCTAGAGTGTAATCTCATGGTCAGTCTTCATTAAAGTGTTCTTATTATGGCTATTCTGGGCATACTCAGTAGGAATACCGCAAGCGCCTTCGTTTATGCTATACATGTGTGTCCTCCGACTATATCAGTCTGAACTGTTCACAGAAGTAGTAGGTTCGTTTGCCCCTACCTCCAGTTCGAGCAGCTCTTCCAGCTTCACCTCGACATGCACCAGCAACACTGCCTCAACACAGATCCTACCCTCGAGCAGGACCTCTTCCTCCACAGCAGCAGGATTATAGGGAAGCACAAAGGCAGCAACCTCAGTGACAGATGTTTATGATGTCAGCTGTAGAAGCTGAGGCGAAAGATCAAGTTACCAATGGTTAGAATTACTCATTCTAAGATTTAATTGCATATGAACTTCCTCATTCATCATTACCTAATGATATCATTGTAGGCTGTCTAAAAATCACAATAGATAAGCTAACCCCTGTCAGACTTCAACCAATAGTTTTGACTAAGAAGGTTACAATCAGATGAATTTCATGTCAATTAAGAAGGGATTACAAGGCAACAATTTCTTCAAATTGAGGTGCGGAACTCATCCCTACATCCTAGAGATTGAGATACAAGTGATTACATTCCAGAGTTAAAGAAACACAATCACTACATCTTCAGCTATCAACGCAGCTCAAACGCAGCATATATGCAGTGTTTTCAACCACTAAACACATCACAGACGCAGTACAAATGCAGCTCTAATGCACCGCATTTACAGCTGCTAAACACAGCACAAACGAGGTACCAGTTTAACCACGGACGCAACTCAAGCTCAGACGCTGACGCATCATCCAAAGGTATACGTAGGTTCATGCCCAGCAGCACAAGACTTGTGTTTGACCTGTTCAAACGTAATCGTAGCAATCCCGAAACTACTCTTCACCCACGATTTGAGGAGTGGTTTACGTGGGTTGTTACACTTGATCTAAATCCCCACTTAGAAGTGGATTAAGAGGGCAGTTACAACCCCTTATCCTCCTATAAAATCCCAACAAACTCCACAGAGAGGGAGATCTTTTTTTTGGATGATCTGAGGAGACCGGACTTCTAAGATCTGAGAGTGATTCTTGTGGTTGGTGGAATAATCCTCTTCAGCAACAAAGAATTCATATATTTGGCGTATTAATCAATTATTCAGTTAAAACAACTCTTTTAATAGAGTTTGGCACTCATTCTGAGTCATAAAACTCGAAAAGAGTTCTCCAACTGTTCCAGTGAAGACAAGACGTTCGGATCATCAATGAGAAGCAAACTTGACGCAATCATTCAAGGGAGGCATCTCATCACTACCATGAAGAACCCAAAATTAAACAAAGGGGAGAATTCAGATCATTCTCCTCTCTTTTACAATCAGAATTCAAATTGTAATTAAGATCGAGAGAATATAAATCAAATTTCTTTTATTCTTTTTACTATAAATTTTCCACCAAACAAAAGATGGCGACTCTGCTGGGGACTAGCTTCTTTGACGACAAAGTGGTGATGCAGTCTGATGTTCATCTCACTGGAACAACTGTGAAAACTCTCGTTGTAGAGTTTGATCAAGCCAAGTACGAGGAAGCTTTTTCCTCTGGATCACTTAGCCCGAAGGCTAGACGCAACATCCGCAAGATCTCCAAAGAGATCAAAACTATTGTTGAAATGCCAAAGAAAGCCCTCTTCTTAGGCCAAGATTCATCGAATAGCCCCTCCGCTAAAGGAGCGGGCTTAGCCTCTACTGAACTCGTCCAACGAGTTGAACATTCCACGTCCGTGTCACGGGTGACAAACAATCTATAGAGGAGGTGAGCTTTATAAACACCAATGACGTTGCTGCAAAGGCTTTGAAACAAGCCAAAAAAACGCCGCTCGAAGACGGAGAAGATCCATACGACGGGTGTATCTTCGAGAAAGCCGATCTCTTACCTAACACGAGGATCATGTTTTTGAGACTCTACCTGAACACGGCGTTTCTACTCCAGAATGCACACTTCACAGCAATGAGCCTAATTATGAGCCTCGCATGATACAGCTGAAACGCGACCCTCAGTGGCACGTTACTCCTCCAAAACGCAACCCTCAGGAAGGTGCTGCTAAAGATAAACGCACATCTCAAGAGTGCATTCAAGAGGAATATGACCCTCAGGGGTCTGTTTCATCATTTAAACATAGGCCTAATCTTTACAAATCCAAACATGACACTCTCGTTTTTTCTCAATAACGCGACATGGTCCGTCTAGTTCAAAAAGGTCAACATAGGCTTAAAATTCATGTTCGACAAGAATTAGTCTTACCCACTCAAGAGCAGGGGGGTCCCATTTCCATCTTCATGCTCAGTGAAAAGTTCTTCTCAAGTGTCTGATTTACCAGAATTGTTGTCAAGAAGAAGACCAACACCGCAAGCAGCTCATTCTTGCTAATATGAGCGGCTTATATCAGTAGTCCTTTCAGAATGCCATTGATGTGCACCTAAAACTCGCAAATTTGTGTTCGACAGATTGATAGACGTTGCTAGACTTACCAAGCGACAGCATCATCACCAGAAGAAGGTTTCTGAAACTGAATATCCCGAGGTCACTATCAATGTGATCGGCAAAGGGAAAGCCTCGACTCCTAATTCTGATGAATCAGAAATAAGCCACTCTCCAACTATCCGGGATATCTATGATGAGTTTGAAGGGATATATTGCCACACTCGAACTCGAACTGGAGCTATCCATTTAGTTAATTATCAAAAGTTAGCTAAGGGGATTACTTCGGATGATGAAAATTCAGCAATTGCCGATTCTCAATCCTCAAGCTCTGTCGTGGCACGAGAGGCTCCCGTTTACATGTCTGAAGGCCTCGAAGACCTAGCAAAGAGAGTCGACAAACATCATGTCATGCTCCAGGCACAGCAAGAGACACTTCTTCAGATGAAGGAGATGTTGGCTCAGCTCCTTGCAGATAAAGGCCAAAAGCCTGAGTCTTCTTGGAGGACAATTTCAAAGGGAAAACAGAAGGTACCTGAGAACTCAGAATATGAAACTCACAACCTAGAATCTTCTTCTAAAAATGAGAGGGAGATGGAAAGAGAACTGAATCCTCAGTTAGCTAAAGTAGACGAGTTAGAGGCCCGCCTCAACGCAATCGCCAATAGAAGTGAGCTTCACGAGGAAGGAGTGATATGGTTTTATCTTGCCGAATAGGATACAGCTCCATATCCGTCAAAATTTAAGGCCCCAACCTTGCAACCATTTGATGGCACAGGGTCGCCAAACCAGCACATCTACTACTTCAAGTCATAGACTGGGGATGTAGTAGCAAACGACGCTATTCTGACCCGTTTGTTCATCAGCACCCTTAAGGGTGTTGCTTTTGAGTGGTTCATGAAACTACTTGCTGGATCTATTCAAAAATGGGTAGATCTAGAAAGGCTTTTCTTATCCAGGTTCTTCAAAGATGACACGAAAGTTTCTATCCCGACCCTCCTCGCCACCAAGCAGAGGAAGGGAGAGTCCATCAATACTTACGCGGAAAGATTCCGCAGCATGGTATTGCTATGCTCATCAGGTATGACCCAATCGACTTTGATTGAAACTTGCAGGCACAATTTGCAAACTCAACTCCTCGCTCAAATGGGAGTAGCGGAATGTCGCTCCTGGAGACAACTGGTTTCGCAAGGAGAACAAGCTGAAGAAATCATTGCTCGGGTCAAGGCTGAAGAAGTTACTCAACTCAAGCCACAACAGCAACGCAATCAAAACAATGCTCCGCGCTATAAAGGAAAGGAGACTTTGGCTACCGACACCAACACGTGTGCACCACCTGTGAAGCAAAGCAAAAAACCAAACCAACAAAGAGTGCCCAAGCAATACCCGTTCAAAGAAGAGCATGTGGACACCCTGTTCCAACTACTTTAGAAGAACAACAAACTGCAACTCCCTAAGATCAGAAAACCAGATGAAGCTGGAAAGGTACATGATCCCAATTACTATCGTTATCATAGGTTCTTGGGACATCCTACTAGAAAATGCTATGTCTTCAAAGACATTTCACAAAATCTGGTGAATACTAACGTACTCACACTGAAGCCCGAACAGAAGACCGTATCCACTAATTTGATAGCGGTCCAATTCGGTGATTTCCCTCCGATAGCAGCTGAAGACGGTATTATTCACATCCACAAAGGGGAAATGCATATGAAAAATACTGACTTACACAGTCAAAAAGACAGGGGGTTGGTACCCCTCACTATCCCAAAAGGGAAGATCATGTGGGTCTATCCTGATCTGGTTGAAGACCAATAGTGGACGAACACCTCGTCCAAAAAGAAAAGAGGCAAGGCTAAGTCATCCAATATGATTAGCCCCTCCATAAATGAGAATGATGATCATCTCAAACCCCTCACCGACTCAGAGGAAGAAAGGATTGTTCTTGCAGCATATCCAGGAGGCAATCCTGGCACCCGGTCAGGAAAATCTTACCTGAAAGACTACAATCAGAATGCTCAAGAAGCGGAAGAATAACACCAAGACGCTAGGGGTTTTATTCCCAAGAAGTTAGTCGACAAAGGGAAGCAGAAAGAAACCCGGTACAATAAGAACCTTCTTCAAGAGGTTGGGGAATCGAGCGCTCCTTTCTAGTTCAACATCATGGTGCAATTAGTCAATATACCGGCTAGGATTACTCTGTACGAGCTCCCGCGGCTATCTAAAACCACCAAGGAAGCTCTGATTGAAGCTTTAATAAATACAGAAAGCTTTATCACACAGATTACTCAAACTCCGGAAGCTTCTGAAGCCCAATTTTACCTGCAGTGTCAACAAGCAACAAGAAGTCTACCATGCATAGCGTTCACTCAAGACGATATGCAGGTAAAGCACAAGCACGACAGACCTTTATACTACACAGGGTGCATTGGATCCTCGAAAATCAGTCGTGTTCAAGTTGACCTTGGCTCAGCACTCAGCATCATGCCTTACAGGGTCATGCAGGTCTTAGGGATTCCCATGCATCGGTTGAACACCACTTAGACCACTATCTTCGGTTTCAACACCAACAGTACTCGACCTCTAGGGAAGATTAAGCTCAGATGTCAAATCGAAGATCTCAAGTTCGACATGGCATGTTATATTATAGATGTGGACACGTCCAATAATTTATTGTTGGGACGGTCATGGATTCATGCAAACCGTATTATCCCATCCATCCTACATCAGGTCATGAAGTATGCCAATGATGAAGGAGAAGTTCGAACCCTAATTGCGAAAAAATACCCTTTCAGAGGAGTGAAAAACTTCCACACAGATTCAGTCTTCTACTCAGAATCACGGGAGAAAGAAGATGTTGACAGTGGTAATGAAGCCGACGTCGAGCCAGACTATAAAGAAGATTTTCCATAGGAGTTGAATTTAAATGTAATGGGTCGGGTCGATAACAATAATAATGTACCGAGTGAAGGCGAGTGGTGCATTAATGAAGATTCTATTTTAGCGTACTTGTCTGATGTGTCCTCTAAAAATGAACAAATAGAGAATGATCTCAATACAGATACCGACCCATGGCGCATATTATGCGCAGAGATATCTCTCACATTGCCAATTAAGTCATCCTTTGCTTCAGATGAAGAAGTAGAAGATGCACAGAAGGCTTTCTTTAAAGTCCCGTCCAAAAGGATAGGGCAGAAGCCGATCTATTTTGGTAAAGTTAAACCTGAATTACTCAAACGAGGAAGTTCAGAAGAAGATAATGGGATTCCTCAATTCTATTACCATGAGCCCAATTCTATACATCTGATGAAATGAATGAGATATAATTTTAATGAGAAACAGGGTTTGAACTTCGGGAAAGGAAGGCGAACACCGATTCAAATATCCCTCACTCCCGAAGGAAAACCTCCAGATTATTATCAGAAAACTAAAAGAGGTGTGGGTTATGTCACAACTCCCTCCCTTTCAGAAAATGAAATCGGTAACTGTCTGTGTCAGGATCATTCATCCGGAACATCATCATGGGAATCCAATGTCAGCGTCGGACCTTTCTTTAAAAGTTTAACTATGAACATGGTTTCAACTAGTCACCCAGATGAAGATGCAGGGGGTGATGAAGAGTTGATTGAATCGACCAGTGACCCTTGGATCAAACGCCTTAACATCTTGTGGGATATGCGTTTCGAACAACGCGAGCCGCCTACTAAAGATAAAGTAACCCAGGTCAATATGGGAGACGAGTCCAACCCTAAACCAATCTTCGTGAGTGAAAGCCTATCACCATCCGAGAAAGAGGACTTTATATCTCTCATTCGAGAATATATAGATGTATTTGCTTGGAATTATGAAGACATGTCTGGCCTTGATCCAAAAGTAGCTATACATCATCTCAACATTGATCCGGACGCAAAACTCGTTAAATAACAACAACGCCGGTTTCGTCTAGATATCATAGAAGCAATTGAGTCAGAAGTTAAAAAGCTTGTAGACTCAGGCTTTGTCAGAGAGGAACAACACCCGGACTGGGTAGCCAACATTATCCCAGTTCCTAAGAAGAATGGTAAGGTCCGGATATGCATCGACTTTTGTGACCTTAACGCAGCTTGTCCAAAAGACGAGTTTCCTCTTCCTATCACTGATGTCATAATTGACAATACCTGTGGATATGAAAGGATATCTTTCATGGATGGATTCTCCGGATATAATCAAATCAAGATATATCCTGAAGACGAAAAGCATATTGCGTTTAGAACACCATTGGGGGTATATCGCTACATAGTGATGCCCTTTGGCTTGAAAAACACAGGTACAACTTATTAACGTGCAATGAACACCATCTTCCATGAACATCTGTGTAAGAAGATCGAATGCTACGTTGATGACATAGTAGTGAAAAGCCAACACAAAGGTGATCATCTTACAGACTTAAAGACAATGTTCGATATCATGCGAGCACATCAGCTGAATATGAACCCGACAAAATCATTCCTTGGAGTATCGAGCGAAAAATTCCTGAGATTTATAGTTACATCTAAGGGTATTTCTCTTGATCCAGAGAAAGTTCGTGCTATCCAAGACATGCCGCCTCCAAAAAATCTTAAAGAACTCAGAAGTTTGCAAGGCAGATTGGCTTACATCCGGAGATTCATATCTAATCTCTTCGGACGATGCCAACCATTTTCTAAGCTCATAAAGAAGGGAGTATCATTCATTTGGGGTGGAGACTGCCAAAGAGCATTTGAGGAGATTAAGAGATATCTCACCCAACCGCCGGTTCTTGTGGCCCTAATATCAGGAAAATCATTCTTGTTATATGTGAGAGCCATGAACCATTCTATTGGAGCTTTATTAGCCTAGAACAATGACCAAGGACAAGAGCAGGCAATTTACTACCTAAGTAGGACCATGATGGGAGCCAAACACCGGTATAATCCAGTTGAAAAAGAATGTCTCGCTTTGGTATTCGTAGTCCAAAAGATGTGACATTACCTGGTAGGACAAACAATTTATGTCATTTCTAAGGTAAATTCATTGAGAGTTCTGATGACGAAAGTTGTATCAAGAGTTGCCCGACGAGGTCACCGAAGCTTGCATAACTCGAGAAGTTAAGCAGGTGTGGAAATTATTCTTTGACGGTGCATCAAGAGCAAACCCTCATGGAGCAATTACCGTCAGAGTAGAAGTCGTATTCATTTCTCCAAACGGTCACGTGATCCTAAGAGGATTTTCCCTGATCGAGCCCTGCACCAATAATGTAGCTGAGTATAATGCTCTGCTATTAGGAATGCAATTTGCCGAAGAACTTAATATTCAGCATCTCGAGGCTTACGGTGACTCTCAGCTCATCGTAAATCAAGTCCGAGGGGAATACGAAGTGTGCCATGAAGATCTGATCCCATACTACTTCGTAGTGCTAAAGCAAGCCAAGAAGTTTGAAGGATTCTTCATTAGATATATTCCACGAGCTTAGAGCGCTTATGCAGATGCTTTAGCCTCGTTGGCAACCTCAATAGCATTGCCCCCAGGGGCTGAAACCACGATTTCTGTTACTGGATGCGAATTATATTGTTCCAAACTTTCCGTAGAAGAAAGTTCATACAAGATAGCGACAGGAGAAGTCTGCATGACTTCAATGGAACTTGAATCTAGGGATTGGCAATTCCCGTATATCAACTATGTCATGTACAGAATTCTGCCTGATAATTTCAAAGAAGCGGCCACCATCAAACGAAAGGCCCTTTGATTCTATTATGATATAGTTTCTTAAACTTTGTATCGTAAGTCACACGATGGGATTTTACTTCGATGCCTTTCTCGAAAAGAAGCAAAGGATGGTCTCAAGGAAGCTCACGACAGAATGTGCGGAGCTCAACAACTCGGGGCTAAGTTAGGAGATCGCATCCGACGAATTGGCTATTATTAGCTAAAAATGTTTTTAGACGCAGTTGACTATGCTAAACGTTGTCATGCGTGTCAAATTCATGGTGACTTTATCCATCAAGCGCCAGGGAACTTACATTCCACATCTACGTCTTAGCCGTTCGAGATGTGGGGGATGGATATTGTAGGACCAATCTCTCCTTCGACTTCCAAAGGACACCGATTTATTTTGGTTGTGACCGATTACTTCTCTAAATAGGTGAAGGCGATCCCGCAGAAAGAAGTTAAGACTTCAAATATGATTACATTCATCAAACATCACGTCATCTACCATTTTTGGAGTACCGAGAGGAATAGTTCACGACAATGGAACACAATTTGTTAGCTTTGGATTTTAGAGATTTTGTGATAAATTTAGAATCCAAAGTGTTGCGTCTACGGCCTATTATCCGCCGGCAAATGGCCTTGCAGAAGCTTTTAACGAGACTATCGTGAAACTTCTTAAAAAGTTTGTTTCCAAGAGTCGATGCGATTGGGACAAAAGACTCAGCAAATGTCTATGGGCTTACCGCACAACGGTGAAGACCCCTACAAAAGCTATGTCATTCTCTTTTGTATACGGTTGTGAAGCTGTGCTACTGTTAGAAATTCAGATCTCTTCCCTAAAAATCACCATCGTGACCAGAATGACAGAAGAAGAGAAGCATCGACTGCGCCTTCAGGAACTTGAAGCCTTAAGCAACAAGCGATTTCAAGCCCAACAGTAGATTGAGTTATATCAAGCCCGGATTTCTAAAGCCTACAACAAAAAGATTAAAGAACGGATTTTTAAGAAAGGTGATTTGGTCTTAGCCGTCTGACGACCTATGGTGATGACACACAAAACCAAAGAGAAATTCAATCCTAAATAGGAATAACCCTTTGTGATAGAGACAGTCTATTCTAATGGAGCCTACCGTCTCATCGATAAAAAATGCGATAGACTCATGATGCTAATTAATGGGAAATTTCTCAAGAAATATTACCCGTAAATTACAAAGTCTATTTTCACCAAACCCCCCCATGTAAGCCTAGCTGGGGTTTTCCTACTAGGAGTTTGTTTGAACAAAGAGTAGTAATTTGTTTCTCCTACTTTGTATGTCGTCAAGTTAACATTACACCTCCGATGATTGAGGTTGTCGAGAACTATTATAATAAAGAAAATTTCCAAAATCTACTAGTTGATTGTCAGCGTGATTTAATTCAGTGGAAAAGTCCTAACAACTTGGAATGCATGCCCAAGGTTGAAAGAGAAAGCGTCTAGCCTTCCAGAACGCAAGTCCCATAACTACGTTTCAAGTCTCTTAGACGCAAGGCCCAACCCTGCGTTTTTTGACTTTTATAAAGGAGACAGACCTGTGTTGAATTCATTCAAATACAGAAGTTCAACCATAACAGGGGAATTTCCAAATATTGCTCTAACAATAGCAAAGAGGATCTCCAATCCAAAGTCAAGATCACAGCATTTTAGAAAAACACAGAAAATGCAAGCAACAACAGTTCATCTCATGCAGATAATAAGTGTTTGGAGAAATAATGTAAAATTATTACAAAATCAAAATGAAAGTAAGAGTTACTAGAGCTTAAAATAAAGAGAAGCTTAAAAGATGAGCTTCGGTTTCAGATACATCTTTTTCATGCTTCGCCAGCACCTCTTCTTCAACCTTCTTACAAAGTTGGACATCAGAAGCCATGGCCGCAGCCGAAGCTTCTTGTTGCAGCGCTTGAACGGCCTCTTTTTCTTCTTGGACCCTTGCCTCGAGGGTGGCATCCCTAAGGTTGAACTCTTCTGGGGTTATTTCCCCTGCAACAAGTCTGGCCCTGGCTTGGCGATGCTGCTTCTGCAAGCTCTAGATGATGGCCTTCCTCTCCAAGATATCAAAAACTCGGGCTCTGGCAGCAATCCTCTTTTTCAGCCTAGCATTACTGATGGCCCATTGTATCTTAGGCCCCAAATCTGTATGCTTCAGCTCCTCTAAGAAACGAACAGCACCTGAGAAGCGGTGGATCTTCTCGGCACAACGTCAAGCATGGTAGAGGTTGACTTCAGCAAGATTATTCAGCCCCTCCTCGATAGAAGCTTGAAATTCAGGGAAGGAGCCTCAGCCATGCATCACAATGGAGAAGGCTTGCTTCACCTGATTCTCTAAGTGCCTAAGGAGGTAAAGAGTACAACTGGGTAGCAGATAAGAAACCTCATCAGTCACCCGCTCGAAAACCTTGTTTGGGAGAATCATAGAGATTGGTGGAATGAAAGGGGCATAGCCTAAATCATAGGATATGAGGGGCTCAGAGGCGGAAGCCCCACCTTACAACAAAACAAATAAAAGCAAAGTCAATAAAATAGATGAATTCAAACACAGGGGTCCAGACCTACGTCAAAATCAACTTGAACGCAAGGGATCTAGACCCGCGTTGAATCATTATGAACGCAATGAATTAAAATTGTGTTACGAGCTTTCAAGATGAAGAGATTTAATTCTACGTCAAACCTAGCAGGATTAAACCAGCATGTCGAAACGAGGGGATCGACCCTTCATTTCGTCGACAAACACAGAAGCAACTTTCTGTACTTAAGATTAAGGAGATGAACAGTTTCATCAACAAACACAGAAGCTTCTTTCTACGCTCAAGATTAAGGAGACGAATAGTATTCGTCATCGTCAATCAGAACTCACTTAAGGAAAACCTATTGAAAAGGATGCTAAACAAAAAAGATAGCATGGCTTACTTTGATGACCAGGCATTAGTGAGGGAGGCGTCGACGTCGGTCCAGAGGTAGACCCGAAAGCGTTCTCCGACAACGGCATGGTGTGTGCCACCCTTTCGTCTCCTATCGATCAAGATCTCTTGAAAGCCATGGCCGGGGACGGTTCGAATTAGTCAAAGAGTTTTGGAATTAACTAGAGGAAACTCGTTTATGAGTTCAAGACAAAAGTTTAACGTTTTGAGGCTCTTGACAAGACCAATCAGGTCTATTTATAAATAATCAATGTGGATGATATGGAGTTCCGAGACTCCCGCCAAGTGTGGTCTCTTCATTATCATTATAGTTGTTTAGACTTCTTATAAGACGTGGGACAAGATCCTGCGTTTAAAAGATATGAGGGCGAAGCCAAACGCAATGATCTGGAGATGCGTTCAAATACCTAGCGTTGTTCCAGACATACACAACTCAATTTCAATAAAGGCTTAGCCTTGGGTTCAAAGGCCCAAATGCAGGGGGTACCTCTATCCTTTCGTTTTCCAAATATGGTGCTGAATCTCTATAGCCACGTGAGTTTGAGTTCTACCTATATCACTCTAGCACATAATAATAATTTCTTTTGTCAAAGTTGCTTCGATCGCAACACTTTCAACTTATCGACTCTCGTCAATAGAGCGATAGGTCCTCAAAGTTGCTCCGATCATAACATTTCTAACTTATCAACACTCGTCAATAGAGTGATAGCTCCTCAAAGTTGCTCCGATCGCAACACTTCTAACTTATTGACTCTCGTCAATAGAGTGATAGGTCCTCAAAGTTGCTCCAATAGCAATATTTTTAACTTATCAACTCTCGTCAATAGAGCGATAGGTCCTCAAAATTGCTCTGATCGTAATATTTCTAGCTTATCGACTCTCATCAATAGAGCGATAGGTCCTCAAAGTTACTCCGATCGTAATATTTTTAACTTATCGACTCTCGTCAATAGAGCGATAGGTCCTCAAAGTTGGTCTGATTGCAATATTTCTAACTTATCGACTCTTATCAATAGAGCGATAGGTCCTCAAAGTTGCTCCGATTGCAACACTTTCAACTTATCGACTCTCGTCAATAGAGCGATAAGTCCTCAAAGTTGATCCGATTGCAACATTTCTAACTTATCGATTCTCATCAATAGAGCAATAGGTCCTCAAAGTTACTCTGATCGTAACACTTCTAACTTATCGACTCTCGTCAATAGAGTGATAGGTCCTTAAAGTTGCTCCGATCGCAACACTTCTAACTTATCGACTCTCGTCAATAGAGCGATAGGTCCTCCAAGTTGTTCTGATCGTAACATTTCTAACTTATCGACTCTCGTCAATAGAGCGATAGGTCCTCAAAGTTGCTCCGATCGTAAAATTTCTAACTTATCGGCTTTCGTCAATAGAGCGATAGGTCCTCAAAGTTGCTCTGATCGTAGCACTTCCAACTTATCGACTCTCATCAATAGAGCGATAAAGACACAAATTCACCATGTTAATATTACACCCCTGGTACTCATAGGTTTCTTCCAGTACTTAAAGCAATAGCATAATACAGGAAGAATAAATAATTACTCCTATGATATTAAAACGATATTTCATTGTTTCATGTCAGAATATGATATGCAAAAGAAACGATGAAAATCCCAAAAAAGCACTACTTTTGTTCAAGGGAAAACGAAGCAATATAAGATAAATGTTGCTCCTACCAAAAGAACGATACAAAACTAAGTTCATCAATTCATCAAACTGAAAGAGGCAAGTTGGGACTTAAGATCAGAGAGTTTCTCTTCGTGGTCAGCTCGCACCAGCATCTCAGCCCGCTTACGAAGCTCATCCTCGCTGGACAACATGACAGCAACCTTTTTCCTAGCTTCCTCAAGAGCACTAGCTTCTGTGCGGTAATTGATCAGAGAAGTCGCACTTTTGATGTTAAGCTCAGTAACAATAGTCTCTACTCGCTTGAACTGGGTCTTCAATCTAGCTAACTCTATTTCAGCTGCAATAATCTTCTCTCGCAAGTTTTCTAAAGCAGTATTTGAGAGAGCTAGTTCAGCCTGTTTTTGAGCATTCAGCTTTTGCAGATATTCCACCTGAACTTACTTCTCAGCTATATAATGCCGAGCTGCTTTATACTTATTAATTTCTTCGGCTCGAATGTCCTCAAACGTGGATGCAATCTGCGCTTGGATATCAGCACGACCTAAGACCTCCAAGAACCTTAGTTGTGCCTCTAGGTGTGAGATGGCTTCCGAGCAACGCTTAACGACGTGGACATCACCCACGAATTTGAGGTTATTCAAACTATTCGTGAGCATAGGTTTGAAGGTTTCAAAAGTATCTCGACCGGCCAGCACAACTTCAATTACTTTCTTTACTAGACTCTCTAAATAACCAAGAGAAATCTTAAGGAAATCAGTCACGTCTGTCAGACTCGAAACGACGATAGGAGATGGCACTAAAAGTTCTAAAGCTACCAAGCCAAATAAGAGGCTAGCAGGTGACTTCGGCGTAGTTGCCTGGGAAGGGATGTCGACATCTAGTTGAGATTGACTCGATTGGAGAGCCGTAAATTCCGTTGTTCTGGATGATCTCGGCACGTCTACAACCTCCGTCGGGGCCAAAGAAATTGTTAATAAATTCGTCGGTGGAAGGGTTGCCATCAAAAGCTCCAAGCAAGGCTGCTCTATCCTGGAGACTTTTCCTATTTGTTGCCGAACGAGAAAGATTCCGACTAAAAGGCAAAGAAGGAGGGGTAGCCCTCGCCACAAACTCTGTCTTGACCACGAATCTCTTGATCTTGAATGCGTGTCTACTGATTAGGATGAATGACTTGAGTCCTTATTCACTGATCAGCTTTCTTCTCTTTTTTTAGAACTCGATGTGATCGATGCTCATCTCTTTGGATAGGGGGGACCCTACTGCTGATGCGTGAGATATTGGAGGTACAAGTTGTTACACTGGAGAGGAAACAATAGCGGTTGTCTCAGGTGTCGTAGAATCTGCACGAGAAAACAATTTAAGCGCAGAAAGAAAGGGAGTCATAATTCGGAACAAACGATACTTACCAGTGAGAGGTAGAGGAACGTAGGCTGACGCCTTATCAGAAGAAGATGGCAGCGGGATATCCCATTCACTAAGATCATCACTGTTATCACCCGAGTTATCATCATCTTCATTATCCCCACCTTGATCACCACCATCATTTGCATCGCTCACGTCATCACTATGAGAGGAAGGATCATAATTCGTAGGCTCTTCTTCATCTATAGATGAAAAGGCTGGTGGATTCTCAGCAACGGTGGATTTGGACATGACTTCGGTCGTGGAGCTGGGTTGTGTGTCTCCTACAGGCGGCAGCAACGCAGAAGCAGAAGGAGATTCATCTGCTCCTAAGTCTTTTTGGGCGACCACTATGGAGTCCTTGACAGGTGGTCCATCTCTTCCAACGAGAGAAGCAGTAGGAGCAATGTCGTGAGGTGTGTCTTCAAAGACAGATTCTACTTCCCCCACAAATGATTCGTCTGCACCCTCTTCCTCATTCAGTGAATGAGTGGAAGAAACTGGACCTTCTAAAGTAGGACCAATTGTGGGGAGACTAGGATGAGGCAAGAACTACATAGCAATAGACTCTAGCTCTTCCTCTTCTGCATGCCATGATTTACGAGCATCTTGTTCGCCTCTTTGTTTTGATGATGTTTAACAAATAATTTACCACTAATATTATTTGTTTAGTATTTGTGCTTATCTATTTATTATAGACAAACAACATGTTAGAGGATGGATGGAATCGAGCATTCACGATCATATCCAATGGAGGTTGGCGGAATTGTGGAGTGAAGCCATACAATTCAAGTTGAAAATCCAAGTTCAAGCTTCATCCGCAAGATTACCAAGAAGAGCTTATTGAAGATCAAGATCATAGCTTAGATAATTTAGTTTAGGTGTTATATTATGTGTGTTAAGTACTTTAAGCTCAATATCATATACACACACATTTTATTGGTTTCTATGTATGTATGTATGTATATATATATATATATATATATATATATATATATATATATATATATACACATTTTGGATTTTGGTTTATCCACAAACAAAGTTTTTACTAGCATATAAATAAATATTTATATTCATACATGTTTATTTTTACGTGGATAAATTGGTTTGGTTTAATTTCATAGATATGAAACAAATATATATTCATATTCATACTCATATGTTTCATATTCTATTGTATTTGTGAAAATACTATATTCATTATTTATAGACTTCATAACAATAGTTTACATCTTTCTTCAAGTCTATAAAATCATTTTGTATTGTTTCAAAATATGGTTAAGCTAAAGTGTCAAAACTCATGTGTTTACATTTTCATGTTTTGGACTATTTTACAAAATGATGATATTTTTCACTTTGGAGGTCCTTTCTAAAAACCAGTTTTTGTAGTATGTGTATTATCATGTCTACAATTATTTTCCAAAGTTTTACATTTTTTGGAATTTGTTTGATATTTTTAAACAGGGTTTTTAAATCAGAAAAATAACTTTCAACCTGTAATTTCTTTGTGTCAGTTTGCGGTCGACCACCACGGTCGACCGCCTTGAGTCCAGAGACTCAGGACAGTTTTTGATGGCTCACAATCGAGTGTGGCAGTTAACTGAATGTAGTCCAGAGAGTTTCACGGTCGATCGTCACGGTCGACCGCCTGTTGTCCAGAGCTAAACCCTGGCCTTTTTGCTGCTCGCGGTCGACCGCGAGTTTTTTACGGTCAACCGCCGAACTATCCATTGCACTCTAACGGCTAGTTCTAGCTGTGTTTTTCTGTGGGCTTTTTAGTCAGTTTTGTGGGGGGTTTGCTGAAGTTTTGAGTGGGTATAAATACCCCATTGCCTTCAGCTCTCCTATAAACTAAGAGAATGTTTTAAAGAAGTTTTAAAAGAGTTTAAGTTTGTTTTAAGTTTGTTTAAAGGGTTTGTTTTGTGAAAACAATTTCACAAGAGCTTGAGGAAGATCATCTACATTGTTTGAGCATCTAACTCTTCTACCTCTCCCTCTTGATCTATAGAGAAGTTTTCCTAAACTCTATTTCTAGCTATTTATTGTTTTATTCATAAATTACCATAAGCTAGATTTTAATTAAGTTTTGTTGATTTGATTTCACTCATTGTTTACACACACCCACTTGAGCTTATTGTATTTTCATACATAGTATATTTAGGATTGTGAGAGTTGTAATATTGAGTGTGAGCCTACATTGAGTTCTCATCTATTATAGAGAATAAATCATTTGTTATATTATGAGATTGTAAGGTTTTCGGTGAGCTAGAAAACCGAGTGTGTTGTTGTAAAGTTTTTGGTGAGCTAAAAAACCGAGTGAGAGTGTGAGGTGTGAACGTTGATCGGTGAGCGTTTAAAACCAATATTGTGAGGTGTAAACGTTATTCGGGTTAGCGTAGAAAGCCCGGTTGTGATAGTGGATTTCTCCCCGGGAGTGGGGAGCGGAGACGTAGGACGGAAGGTCCGAACTCCGTGATCATATTGTGTGTTTGCATTGTTTATATTGCCCTATCACAATTGTATCTTTAGCTTAGATTGTTTACCCTTGTGTTGTTTATATATCCTTACATATATTTCACCATATAGGATATATCTTTTTGTTTATATTACATATTCTTGCTCATAACATATTGTATATCTATCTTGTAAGAATAATTTATTAATTAGTTTTAATTAGCATAGAATCGGATTAGATTAGCATAAGACCCTAATCACCCCCTCTCTAGGGTCTAACACATTTGACATAAGCTTAGATGTAGGAGGCTCGAGTGTTAGTTTTCGTCGAGCCCGCTTATCATACTCAGCTTCCTCAGTTGAGTCAAATGCTCTTTTCTGGTAGCACTTTTACTCCGAATCTTAACTCTTGAAGGTTCCACTTCATGAGCATCGGGCATCCTAATATCTTCTTGGACCCCCTCTGGTGATTGTCGCCCATCATCTTCAGTAATCGCCTCTTCATATGATAGGTATTCATTAACCCCTCTCGCACGGGACTTTTTGGCACTTCGCTTTGAAGCATACCATTTTTGAATGGCTTTCAGGCAGGAAGTATTCATATTATAGGCTGAAATTTGAGAAGCAGCATGATACCGGGTACAAAAGCTTAAAGAGGTGTGAACGTTGGGCTTATGTGGCAACTTGAACTGTGCCCCAGTACAGCCCGCTACCGAATAATACCAAGCTCTTGCTCTTTCATACACATTACCTGTGTACGCAAGGGCGGGGTATGGATTTCCGACATAAATCTGATCATAGCCGAATTGCCGAGAAAAGTGATAAGGCTGATATGGTTCAAAGAAGCATTTTCTCCCTTGCCAGAAAATAAGATAGCCCGGGCGAATATTTATAAGCCACCAGAAGGCACCTCTACTAAGTATAGTGAAAGAGTTACACCCCGGAGTTTCTTGATGGATCTCTCTATATGCACCGCCCTCGAAAATAAGGAATTTGCAAGCAATTTCAAAATTATAATCCTGCCTAAATATCTTACGGAATTTAACCTGATACCAACCAACCTATCGAGCGGTCTCCAATTATTGAATGAGAGGGACCGAGTTACCATTCGATTCAGGCGTTGACATTATTAAAGGTTAATGTAATACGAACCAGGATACTAAGTAGATATATGGCATCGGCACCCGAGGAGTTGGAGTCAGAATGATAGTCTTCCCATCTGATTCTAATTTCTTTACAGCAACAAATTCAGAGGCTAGCTCTCATAGGCCACTCTACAGGCAGTATACCATTGTCGAAAGGAGATTCAGGGGCCGTCCATAAGCCAAAATAATAGCTGGATACAGTACATCTACTGTGATAGCATCTACTGGCCTAGTGGGTACTACGCAACGCTTCAACCAAAGGGTAAGGAAACCTACAAACAAGGCTGCGTCGGAGATTAGGATTTCTGCCTGGTAATGGAAACTTTCAAATGTGGTGAAAGGTGGGAAGACATCTTCCTCTACCTCGTAAGTATAGTGAGAGGTGGCATCATTGATGCGCTCGTTGATTTCCTCCAAAGTACTTAACAGCTAAATGAGTCACTTCCGCATCTTTGTCCCACAAATTTCCGAAAAGGTACTCTGCCCATTGCCCTTGTTTCACACCACCGGCTCTCTTCCCAATAGTTTGTGCACATATCTGAAAATAGCACATTAATTCCCAATAAGTGTCATAGATTTTCGGGGCACCATGTTTCAGAATCTCTAATTCCCTATTCCCGGGAATAAATTCCTCATAAGGCAATTCTCCAAACGAAAAATCCAGAGATCTCAAACATCTCATGAAAAGCAAAGCCTAATTCACCACCAGGTGTGAAAAAGGTAACGGTGTGAGGATTGTAAAATTCTAGCATAGCAAAAAGTCCGTTATAATTTGGAGAAATCTCATACCGAGTAGCTAGTATTGGAGTCCTCAACTCTGAAGTCCTCAAAGGTTCTTCCAGCTCCTCTAAGACAAAGTTTATCATCCGAGCCCACCAATCGGTTTCACCTGAATACACCCATGTTAGAGCCTTGAAATCTTGAGCAAGGAATTCTCCTTTGACAGAGATAAACTTTCTGATAAAGACCTCCACTAGCTTAGCAGGTTCACCTACAGGATGCTCCTTTTTGAATGAACCCGGTTTCAAAGCTACAAAGTGGTTAAAGCCAACTAGATGAGTACCACGAGGGGTGATGTGCCCAGTAGCAATACCTCCTTGATCTTGGATGAGTTCCCAGTTCATGGACCGTGGGATAGAAGCGTATTGATAATAAGAAATCGGCCACATTCGTTCTAAGTTGGGTAGAAAGAGGCGACGATTATTAATGGCTCTCAGCCATTTGTAATTTCCCTCAACATCCGTTTAGGGTCCATTTTGACAGAGTCCCCAAAAAGGAAAGACGGTTTCCTTAAAATCCCATGTTCCGCCATCTTAAACTTAGCATCTGTAACTAAAGATCTGAGAGTTTCAGGAAAAGCCTGAGTGACGAGTTTCGCTCGTTCTTCGTTGGTGTCCTGGAATATCGAATATTCTAAGTGAAAGCTGAAAATTGTGTTTTTCTCTGCACCTCCCGCATGACCGAAGTAATGGTTGAAAGAGAGAGGCTCATTGGAGTAGTACACTGCAAAGGGAAAAGATAATCAGTCAGTCTGAAAAAAGGGTTTGATTCAAGAACACAGGGTCCAGACCCGCGTCCAAAATTCAAGAACACAGGGTCCAGACCCGCATCCAAAATTCGAGAACACAGGGTCGAGACCCGCATCCAAAATTCGAGAACGCAAGGTCCAGACCCGCGTCCAAAATTTTAAATGCAGGGTCCATACCCGCATCCAGATTTTTAAACGCAGAGACTGGACCTACATTCAAGAATCCCAACGCAAGGTTCAAACCCACATGCAAAATTCAAAATGCAGGGTCCGAGCCTGCGTTGAAATATCATGAACGACAGAGTTAACCATGTGTTCTAAATTAAGAAACACTGATAATTATCTCTGTGTTCTAATGGCGGAATGCGAACTACCAATCAATGATTGAGGATAAGGAATCTGTCAAAACAACTTATGATTGCCTAAACTTACCATTAATCAAGGAAATTAGAGACGATGGCACGACGGTTTGAAAATCTTTGGAGGTTTTAGCTGAAGGTGCACCCTGAGCTTGGGCGATCTTTGATTTAGAAGAAATTTTCTTCTTGGGAGCCATTCTAATCGTGGCGAAGAAAATAGAGAACGGTCGATGAAGGATTTAAAAACGAATTTTTCCTTCGTTGAAGCGCCGGAGAAGATGAACAAGGATACTGTTAAGTGCTCGACAGGAGAACAAGAAGAGAAAAATCGAATGACTTTTTGATTTGACCTCAGTGGTCCATTTATATACAGTTGTAGCTGTCAAGTCGATGCGGGATTATAGGTAAAATCTCATCCGAAACGTGATTTTCGCATTTTCAAAAAACTAGTTTCAATCTCCAAAACGCACCCTCACATTCTTATAAATCAAACTCATGATTTAGCCATGCATTTTGGTGCTCGGACTCAGTCATTCGCACAACTCATCCTTTTGAATGGCTTAACATTCCAACTAAGAGTAATGATGATATTATTGAAATCATCACTCCAGTTGAGATGATCAAGAAAGGAGACAAAGTGGATTTCTATGAAGTTGTCCTCTCACCAAACTTAGATAAATCCTTCTCAACCACGACGATGGATCTGTCTTTAGCCAAAAGGTGTTTAACTTCATTGAGGAAGACCTCGTTGACAAGTTCGCAGTGGGTGTTTCTACAATAAGCTTCATTACTACGCCCACAGCCACACGTAGAGTGTTCATTAATTCCTACAAGAATTTTCTGGACGATTGAATGCACCTCATTGCATATTGAGGGGAGTATCTCAAAGACCCATACGAAATTCAAAGAAAAAACCTCATCATAGATCGAGTGGAGTATCTTAAGGATCCAGACAAATTTATTATCATCTTCATCACAATAGGCTTTATCTTGTTTGACTAAGTGCATTGTTATCAAGTCACAAAAGTTACCTCGTATAGTTTAAGGAAATCAAATCACTACGTTCCGACAACCAAATCCGTGACATCTTCAAATCAGACAGAGTGAAAAATCAAGCAACAATATCTCGGGATCCAAAGTATTCCGAAAATTCGTCCTAGTCAACCGCAAACTTTTGAAAACTTTGGAGGGGGTTCTGTAGGCTTTCTAAAAATTATAATAGATAGCTAACCCCTGTCAGACTTTAACCAATAGTTTTGACTAAGAAGGTTACAATCAGACGACTTTCATGTCAATTAAGAAGGGATTACAAGGCAACAATTTCTTCAAATCGAGGTGCGGAACTCATCCCCGCATCCCAGAGATTGAGATACAAGTGATTATGTTCCAGAGTCAAAGCAACGCAATCACTACACCTTCAGCTCTCAACATAGCTCAAACGTAGCATATACGCAGTGTTTTCAACCGCTAAACACAACACAGACGTAGTACAAATGCAGCTCTAATGTACCGCGTTCATAGCCACTGAACGCGGCACAAACACGGTACCAATTCAACCGCGGACGCGACTCAAGTTCAGATGCTGACGCATCATCCAAAGGTATACGCAGGTTCATGCCCAGCAACGCAATACTTTCGTTTGACCTGGTCAAACATAATCGTAGGAAATTTGAAATTGCTCTTCACCCACGATTTGGGGAGTGGTTTATGTGGGTTGTTACACCTGATTAATGGGGTGACTAAATCCCCACTTAGAAGCGGATTAAGAGGGCAGTTACAATCCTTTATCCTCCTATAAAATCCTAACAAACTCCACAGAGAGGGAGATCTTTTTTTGGATGATCTGAGGGGACAGACTTCTAAGATCTGAGAGTGATTCTTGTGGCTGGTGGATTAATCCTCTTCAGCAACAAAGAATTCATATACTTGGCGTATTAATTGATTATTCGGTTAAAACAACTCTTTTAATAGAGTTTGGCACTCATTCTGAGTCATAAAACTCGCAAAGAGTTCTCCAATTATTCCAATGAAGACAAGACATTCGGATCATTAACGAGAAGTAAACTTGATGCAAGCATTAGAAGGATGTATCTCATCGCCACCGTGATGAACCCTGAATTAAACAAAGGGGAGAATCCAGATCCTTCTCCTCTCTTTTGTAATCAGAATTCAAATTGTAATTAAGATTGAGAGAATACAAATTAAATTTCTTTTATTCTTTTTACTTCAAATTTTTCACCAAACAATCATTATATGATTGTTTAAGAGTACTAAGTTAGTTGCATTTGCCTCCTCCTATAATAGGCAAGGTTCTTGTTTCTTCCGTTCCTGCTTTATCACTATTTGATTCTGGAGCCTCCCATTGTTTCTTATCTTATCGATTTGCGAGTGAGCATTCTCTTCCTATAACTCCTCTGACTATGGGCTGGAATATCAACATGGGTAGTGGTGTATTAGTAGCATCTAGTGGTTATGAATCATGCCCTATGGTTATCTGTAGGAGGGAACTCTTTACAGACTTTCTGGTGATTGATTTGTTGAGCTTTGATGCAGTATTTAGGATGGATTGGTTAGGGTCATTTTTTGCCACCATTGATTATCACCGTCGGAGCGTAGTATTCAAGATACCGGATCACCCGAAGTTTGAGTTCCTCAATGGCAGTACATCGGCCGGACCTGTAAAGTATAGAGCTAGACCGAAGAAGGCGACTTTAGCTGCAATGCGAGTGGAATCTGAGAAGCCAATTGTAGTTCAGAAATTTGAAGATGTGTTTCCTGACGATATTTATGGATTGCCGGCAATTGAGTTTTCTATAGATTTGAAGCCTGGAGTTGCTCCGATCTCCAAGACTCCTTATCGTACACCCCCGGCTGAGTTGACCAAGCTTCGTACTCACTTGGATGATCTTTTGCAAAGAGGCTTGATACGACCCAGTGTATCGGCCTAGGGAGCACCTGTGTTGCTTGTGGGAAAGAAGGATGGATCCAAGCGGATGTGCATCGACTATCGGGAGTTGAATGCAGTGATAGTGAAGAATAAGTATCCACTTCCCCGTATCGATGATATTTTCGATCAATTGGGAGGATCGATAGTATTTTCTAAGTTGGGTTTGAAGAGCGGGTATCACCAGGTGAAGATTAAGGATTCTGATGTCCCTAAGACTATGTTCCGGACGAGATATGGACATTATGAATTCTTAGTGATGTCGTTTGGTGTGACTAATGCGCCGACGATATTCATGAACCTGATGAATCTGGTATTCTATGATGTATTGGACAAGTTTGTGGAAGTCTTTATTGATAACATCTTGGTGTACTCTAAGAGTGAAGCAGAGCATGCAGAGCATTTGCGGTACGTATTGAAGACCTTGAGAAAGCATCGGCTATTCGCCAAGTATAGTAAGTACTAGTTCTGGCTAGATCGTATAGCATTTTTGGGACACGTGGTGTCAGGAGATGGCATATCAGTGGATCCGGAGAAAGTATCTGCAGTGAAGGATTGGCCTACCCCTAAATCGGTGTCTGACATTAAGAGCTTCCTAGGATTAGCTGGTTACTACTGTCGTTTCATCAGAGATTTTTTGAAGGCTACGGAGCCGATAACGTGACTTACGAGGAATGATATTAAGTTTATCTGGTCCAACGCTTATGAGCAGGCATTCAAGGAGTTAAAGTCACGACTGATCTCAGCCCCGGTCTTGACCATACCAGATAAGAGTAGGAACTTTGAGGTGTTTTGCGATGCATCAGGTAGAGGATTGGGATGCGTTCTTCAGCAGGGTGGTCATGTGGTGGCATATGCTTCTCGTCAGTTAAAGAAGCATGAACAGAATTATCCTACCCATGACTTGGAGTTGGCAGCTATGATTTTTTCCCTTAAGCTTAGGAGGCATTATCTGTTAGGAGAGCAAGTGAAGGTGTTCACTAACCACAAAAACTTGAAGTACATATTTACCCAGAAGGAACTTAACATGAGGCAGCGCCGATGGTTGGAGCTAATGGTAGATTATGACATTGACCTTCAGTATCACTCTGGAAAGGTCAATGTAGTACCAGATGCATTGAGTCACTTACCAACGATCATGACCCTCACAGCTCAGTGGAGACTTCAGTAGGAAGTGAGGGATATGAGTATAGAAGTTCTTCTTTCAGGAGTCATCGCTTCTTTGATGAGTCTTCAGATTTAATTAACACTGGTCGAACGAATCAAGGAGGCACAAGCAAGTGACCCATTTCTTCAAAAGTGTAGGGAGTTAGCAGTGGCTGGTCTTCGATCGGAATTTGTTGTTCATGAGGACGGATCCTTACGATTTGGGAGTCGTATCTGCGTACCAGGAGGAGATGTTCGAGAGGAGATATTATGAGAAGCTCACAGCTCACCGTATTCTATTCACCCTGGAGGTACGAAGATGTACAAGGATCTGAAACTGAATTATTGGTGGCATGGTATGAAGAGAGATGTGGCTCGTAGTGTAGCTAAGTGCCTTGTATGTCAGTAGGTGAAGGCAAAGCATCGGCGCATCGCAAGTCTTTTGCAGCCATTTCCTATTTCGGAATGAAAGTGGCAACATGTCACCATGGACTTCGTCACTGGCTTACCTTGGAGCACTAGAAAAAATGACGTTGTTTGGGTGATCGTAGATCGATTAACCAAATTAGCTCATTTCATTCCTTTCTGACTGGGACAGTCAACGGAGCATCTTGCTCAAAGATACATGGAGGTAAATATTTATCTCTATATATTTCAATGAGTTCCTTTCCAAGAGTGTTAGTAAATCTCTCGTATTGCAGGAGATCGTGCGATTGCATGGAGTTCCAGTGTGCATCGTTTCGGATCGCGATACCCGATTTACTTTAGAGTTCTGGAAGAGTTTGCAGGCGAGTCTGGGGACCAGTCTCAGTTTCAGCACAACTTATCATACCCAGACCGATGGGTAGTCAGAGAGGACTATTCAGATTTTGGAGGATATGCTCAGAGCTTGTATGCTTGATTTCCATGGGTCGTGGGAAGATCACTTGCATTTGGTGGAGTTTGCATACAACAATAGCTTCCAGGCAAGCATTGGGATAGCCCCTTTTGTGGCATTGTATGGGAGGAAGTGCCCCATTGAGTTGGGACGATGTTGGTAAGCGAGAGATTTTTGGGCAGGAGTTGATTGATAAATCAGTTGATGCAATCAGGATCATTCGGGAGCGACTTCGCATAGCGCAGGACAGATTCAAGCATTAGGCAGATGCGAAGCGCCGACACTTGGAGTTTCAGCCAGGAGATTATGTGTTCCTGAAGATTTCCCCCAACCGAGGCACCATTCACTTTGGAAGGCGTGGGAAGTTGAGTCCGTGATATGTGGGACCTTTTGACGTATTAGAGAGAGTAGGAGAAGTAGCGTACCGACTTGCATTACCACCTGCCCTGGCTGGAGTACATAATGTATTCCACATTTCTCAGTTGCAAAAATACATGGGAGATCTGAGTCATGTCGTAGATTTATCAGAGATTGAGGTGCGATCTGATTTGACATACGAGCAGCAGCTTGTGCTGATTTTAGACCGAAGGGGGAAGACCCTCCGGAAATAAGACTGTTTCGCTTGTTCGTGTGATGTGGCACCCAGATTCTCCTGGAGAGTCGACTTGGGAAACTGAGTCTGAGATGCGACAGCGATACCCTCAACTATTTCTTGAATCTTAGCTGTCCTATCTTGTACCTTATTTGAATCACTTTGTATGACTTTTCTTAATTATGGATATGCAAGATATTTTGAACTTTATATGAGTTGAAGTGAATCCATTTTTATATATCATCCTTTTATTTTAATTCCGAGGACAGAATTTGTTTTAAAGGGGTAGAATGTAATAACCATAAATTTTCGATACTGATTTAAATAATTTTTGTAGTATTTAAATATTAAATTTTATTATTAAAGAGAATATTTATATTTTAACCAATTTTCTAGAATTATTAATGATTTAAAAATTAGGCTTTATATTTATTTGGCTAATAATAAATTAAATTTTTTAATTGATTTTTGTAACAATTTAATTAGTTTTGTTATTCATTTTCATTTTAAATAATAATAATAACAATTAAATATTATTCTCTCCCCCTCTCTCTCCACTCCCTGAAAACCACCCCACGTTTTCCCCCACTCCTCCTCAAAAATCCTCCACGTTCCCCACTCCCTAGCTCATCATCATCCTGTCACTCTCTCCAATCACATCTCTCACTTCACTATCTCTCTCTCCTCTATTTTTCATCTGCTCATCTCTCTCTCTCTCATTTCATCATCTCCCCAGTAGTTCTCTCTCTCCCCTTCCCTTCATTAAATCGCCCAACCGAACCCAACTCTAGCGCCTCCTCCACCCTTTCGACCACGCTCCCCTTCGCCACCAACCCCACTCAATGATAGCCACCCCACGCTGCCCAACCGCCACCTCCCCGCTCCCATCTACTCAGCTCGAACCCAACCACCGCCGCCATCCACCTCGTCGACCATCAGCGCCGCCGAGTCGTCCTCTTTCATTGGTTCCAAACCATTAGCCACCTTTCGCCAACGTAGCAACAGCGCTCTGCCCCTCCACGAGCTCTAGCAACCACCGCTCAACCGCCTACCTCACCGTTGTCCAACCACCACGCCTACCAACATTATCTCCTTCAGCCACCCGCTCAACCCCAGCTCCCTACAGCCCTGCCGCGGCCTCACTGCTGCCCGACGCCGACCACAACCGTCCCTCTCTTCCCCTGTCACCACCCAAGCCTCCTCTCTATCGCTGCCTAGTTCCGCCCCATCACAACCGCCACGCTCCGGCCACCCCAGCCTCCGAAATCGCCAACGCCCTCTGCCGCCTCCCTCTCTCCGTCGACCTCGCCCCACAGCCCCCTCCAATAGCCCAAGCCTCCGCCTTCCTATCCTCTTCACCAGCCGAGCTCCCCTTCGAACTCACCTCTGACCAAACCTAATTCGTCGCTGCTTGCTTTTCGCGTAGCCGCAGACCAGTTCGTCGCCGCCTCTGATCCCGCAGCCACCCTCAGGCCCTCGTCGTCCGACCCTCTGACGTTGATAGTCCCTCCACAAGACCCGACACCATCTCCCCCGTTATCGTCCTCTCTTCTGAGCTCGCCGCTACGATCCAACACGTCAGATCCGACCCGTGCCGTCGATGTTGACTTTTTCGACGTACCGAGGCAAGATCTCGCCGCTTAATTAGTATCATTTTATAATTATTACTATTAATTATCTTGGTTAGATATATTATTTTGATTAATATCATTATTGTGGTTAATGTGAGTATTTGAATATCTGCGTGAAATGAGGAGGTATGATACTAGCTTATATCTGAAAGTTGACAAACATGAAATGACGAGCGCACGGGTGGAAATTAGATTAATAATGTTATTAATTGTATTTTTAAGAAATTACGGACATGAAATGACAAGTTAGTTATAATGAGAAATAGTTTTAAAGAATAATTTTGGAAAAAAGAATATTTATTACTTATGATAGTATAACGGATAGTCGTAAAGCGTGATATTTCATGTGCCAAAAATATTTAGGTGCCAAAACAAAATTGATTGTATTTGTTTTATATTTTTTTAATATTTAGGTTTCATATTTTTATAATAATGTAAATTGATAATATTTTTAAAACCACTCATATTTTCTCTTTAAACGAAAGTATTTTTAAATATATATACATTTGCATTGTTGAAAGGTTTAAAATGATTTATTTTTGGATTTTTAAACCAAACCATAGTTCATGATTCTTATATAGTTTGTAATATTGGTTTGAACTATGTAGTTTTTGGTATAATTTGGTTTGTACTTATGAGATCATTGTAAAACACTTTGATGATGATATTTATGTGTTTGAGCTTATGGATCATCATTTGTACTTTATAATGTACTTTTATGTGATTAGTGTTTTATGTTTGCTCACATAATTACCATGCTTACATTTCTTTGTGATCAAATATGGGTTGAAACAAGCTCCAAGAGCTTGATATGGTTGTCTTTCTTGTCTTTCTTGTTGAATATGTCAAATATTGATTTTATTTGTTTTATCCTAAGCATAATTCTTTTAACCTTTGTGGATAAAACATATAAATGTTTTGACATTACTAGTTGCTTAATCACTTGTTCTTCAAAGATGATGATTATAGATTAAGCATGTTTTTTTATGTTATTATGGTTTAGATTATAGTTTAGATGATGATTTATGATTTCATTTGATTGTTTTGATTTTCATTTGGACTTTCATGATTGTCATGATTTTCATGACTTGTTTTCATTTGAAAATATCCTTCATCATTCTCATATTTTTCTAGTCTTTTGATTTCATAAATCTATATATGTTTGTGTATTAAGACACAAATTTCATGATAATATATCTATATGTGTGCTCAATCAATCATGATTTATGTTTAATGATTTGTGAACTTGTGGATATATTGATCAAACATTTAAATTTTTTTATTTTTGAATATTTAATTTTCATCTTTGGAATTTTTTTGTGTTTAAGATCCTTGTAACACTTTGTATTAATGACACATATATAAGTGTTCACTTGGCATCTTTTGTATGTGAGTTTATATTAGTGAGTCTATATATATATATATATATATATATATATATATATATATATATATATAATATATATATATATTGTCACATATGAATGCCTTAGTATTTCAATTCATACATTCTATGTGGCATTTTGATAGGGGTATATTTTTCCTATATTTGTTTTTATACTCACCTATGCTAATTTGTAGGGGAAGCTTACGCTCCCTTATCTTTTATTATTTTCCTTATTTTGATGTTGACAAAAGGAGAGAAATAAGTCAATTGTGAGTATTTCTTTTATTGCTTCCTATTAGTTTTATTCATGAGAATCATAATTTGTATATTCATTTGATATCATGCATATTATATATCATTTTGTATAGATTGTTTGTAATCATCAAAAAGGGGGAGATTGTTAGGTCTCATGTTTATAAGCCTACGATCTAATCATATTTTGATGATTTACAAACTAGCCCTAACATTATTTTTCTAGTATTTGTTTTTGTTTATTAGGTATTCTACACAAACATCAATGTTGGAGGATGGATGGATTGCACCTTAACAATGACATTCAATGGAGGTTGGTGGACTATCGGAATTAAGTCATTTGCAATTTAAAGTCAAATTCAAGATCAAGTTTCATCCGCAAACAAGTCAAGCTTTATCGAATATTATAAAGCTTGGGTATATTGTTTCTAGTTTAGGTCTTATACCATGTGTATTATACTTTAAAGCTCAATTATACATACATACACACTTTTGTTTTATAGCTTTCAGGTTTAAAGTTTAAATCGTATAAATATGAAACTAATAGTTATATACATATACATATATATTAGTTACCTATTTATCGATTTTATTTTTAAAAAATAATGTTTTATGGATTAAAAACTTGTTTACACTATTTTATATCTTTTCCTAAGTCTATTAATACATTCAAAATGATTATACAAGTTTGTTTGAAAATTATCAAGTGTGTTGAGTTTTTTTATTTTTGACTATTTTGAAAAATGACAAGTTTTCACAATTGGGAAATACAATTTGAAAATTTCTTTTTGTAACATGTTCATTTTATGTTTATAAATATTTTCCAAAGTTTTATAATTTTTTGAATTAATTTGATATTTTTAAAGAGTGTTCAAATTTGATGTTTACTGTTCATATCAGGTCATGTGCACGTTTTAATTCGACTTGCTACAGTACCAAGGCAACTTATAAAGTGTTAAGCAGATGGTGTTTTTAATCTGTTGAGTCGACTCATAATATAACATGTCAACTTATACTATATAAGTCGACTCATACTTGTCATAAGTCGACTTACAATAGAGTCGTTGCACAGTAACGACTATTTTTCAGACTTTGCTGTTTTTGTCTTTTTCTTTGGTTTTTGGGGTTTGTTTTGTGAACCTATATACCCCTTACCCTCAAACTTCTGAACCTACTTAAGAAAAGTCTTAAATAAGTTTTTACAAGTGTTTAAGGGTATTTTAAGTTTGCTTTACAAATGTTTATGTGAAGAGAGTTTCACAAGAGGAGGAGATTATATCTTTGGTATTTGCACTTCAATCTCAATCTCTCTCACTCTTGATTCTTAGAGAAGTTTCTCTAAACTTATCTTCTAGCATATTTACATTTTGATTCTTATATATATATATATATATATATATATATATATATATATATATATA